>CM065308.1:0-17453 GCA_033032175.1 Saturnia japonica | reverse complement strand
TTTATAAAAATAATATGGACAATTGTTATACCTAATGCCCCTTAAATTGTGAAATTACTTGTAATTCCTGTGTATAAAATTTCATCAAAATCGGCTAATAATTAGTAAACATTTATTTTTATATGTGATTTTATATTATAACCTCTAAAAACATAACATACCATTACGCCTGTATCCCCGAAGGGTTAGGTCGAGTTGTACACCCATTACTCACCGTGTATGTTTTTTAGTTCCCATTTAATGGGGAACTTCACTTTGCTGAACCTGAAAAATACTTATGGAACCAATTACATAAACTTACCGAGTACGAGTTCATAGGGATCGGTCAAGCCGTTTTTGAGTTAAATCTGCACGCAAACATACAGACAAACAAAAAAAAATACCTTGAACCTTTATATAGGTTGTCTATAGGAAATTTTAGAAAAAAAATTACACGTGTGCTTATTCTTTTGAAGTTACGATTATTTAGTTTTAATTATTTATAATTGTTGTTGTGTTAGTTTGTCCTAGAGGTTGTCATGCTTGCAGGCCCTGACAGAATATCAGCGCTGCAGTGCTTGCGCTCGTTGGCCTGCAGCATTATGCTGAGAAAGGGACCTATTCGACCCTAATCAAAACTTGATTTATTGTGTCAATTTGTTTGTTTCGTTTTCATTTAAATATCTATTTTTCTTTTCTTCTTTCTGTTTTGAACAGAACAATAGGTATTATAATAAAATAAAATAAAATAATAAATACAGGTAACTGCATATTTAATTTGTTACATTACATTACTAGTTGACCCGCGCAACTTCGTCTGCGTCACCTATGGGAGAAAGAGTAGGTCGTAGGCACCTATGATACAAACCAAAGGAGCTGAAACTTTCTTTGTTTTATCTACGAACCATTTGAGTACCATTCACCCTCCAACCCTACATGAAAATGCGCGCAAAATTTAATGATTATTTTGCTGCGGAGTTATTTTAAAACTGTTATAGCTCCTAAGACATTCATTGAAATCAAATGATGTAAAGGACCATTGTGTTCAAAATGAAATACTAGTGATGAATATTTATTTCTATAAGGAGTAATACTATGTTTATTTAAACACATTCGCAAATAATGCATTATTTTAAAACAAATTCTATTACAATAAAATAGGTTTCGGTTAAGGTTAGTCAACCTTAAAAGATAGACATATGCGATCTCAGATTTTTTTTAAAACTTATTAAAATAAAAAATTCTGTCACACATGATTGTTACGTAACTTTAACCATTTACGCAGCACAAGCGATGGAAGTTCTCAAAAGGAATAAATTTTCCCAGTTTTTGCAACATTTTACCATTTTATATCAGCATCTAAAGTCAAACAGGCCTGTGACTGCTCCTCACGTTCTTGGCTTCTAATAATTTTCCTATCTCGAGCTCTGCTAGAGCTACGCGCTAGATCACATTTACTCCTGCGAGGCTTATCTGAAGTTAAATATATAAATAATTAGTAATAAGAATAATAATAAACGAAATATCCCTAAGTTAATCTACTACCTACCTAGTAAGTATGCACAAAACTTCTGTGTTTTACCTAATAACCTAAACGAATGCAAAAAATAATAAAAGACATGTAAAAAAATCGAATTCATTGCAGCGCAAAATTTCAATATTCACATACGACAACGACGCATGTACGTATTATTATTATTATATAGTATGTGTTATTCCTGATGTATTACTTTGCAACTACATCTGCTCTCACATTAGCGAAGTTTTTATTGTATTAAAATGAAAAGAGGTTTCAGTTAAATTTATTTGGTACTTACCGCATATTAAATTTAATATATTTCATTCCTAAAAATTTTATGTAAACAATTAAATTACATTTATAAACTACGTACGACTTATAAACACAGATTTACTATGAGCTTATTAAAGTTTCCATCTAATGACAGCTTATTGAACTACTTATTGAATAGATACTGTTGCCGGAACCCGACAAACCAAAAGAAAATCATAGATGGATTTATCACTATGTGTATTGTGGTCGCAATCCCTACCACCCCGCTATTATTACTGCATATGCACTGGCTGATTTCGGAGCCCGACAAACCAAAAGAAAATCATAGATGGGTTTATCACTGTGTGTATGGTATTTTCATTTTATAATAAAACTTAAAAATATAATTAAAATCATCTCTTATTGTACCGGCTTGAGGGAAGGTTTTTTGAAAAATGTGAAACCCCTTTTATTTATTTCTGACCAAAAGCATAAATATGAATTTTCATATCCGTAATTTAAGACATAATGAGTTCTTCATACAAACTTTCACCCAAATTTTAATTTCACCGCATGTGGAATAACACAATGAAATAATTTGCTTATACCAAAACTGTATAATCCAGGTAATTAACACTAGGTATATCACTTAGAATATATAAACTCCCTCGAGCTGCGGTTGACAGCGCGTGTCGCATTCCAATCATAAGTAATTATGTCGTGCTGCGTAGTTAAATAGTTTGAAAACACTGCCAATCTTAAAAAGAATACTGGACTATCATTTTATAGGTAAGTATTATAAATACAATACATTTCTTATTAAGTATAATCAATCAATCAACAAACCAGCTGGTGTTGACAATGATGTCATTTCATAATTACTGCATATGCGCATAATAAATCAACAAACCAGTTAGCGTGGCAGCCGACGTTACCACGCATCCCCATAGGTATTCCCATATTTTGTTCTTACAAACTTTCATTCAATATTTTATATCTCTAAAGTTTTATTTTCCCTACAAAAAGTACCCTATGCCCTTTCCTAAGTCCAATCTATTTCTAAAATAAAATTCATCAAAATTAGTTCAGCCGTTTAGACGTGAAAACGTAACAGACAGACACACAGAGTTACTTTCGCATTTATAATATTAGTATGGATTACTTGTGGACATATAAATTATTGTATTTATGTACTACCAATTTTATGTCCAGGTTAGCACCCCGTGCCTGTATAATACATGCGTTTTCCGTAATTAGTTTCGTCTCGTAATTTGATTTTTATTTTAAGGACAATTCTTATAGCATATTGGTTTTGGAATGACTTATACTTCCTGTTTCTAATATTTCATGAAAGTTGGTTGAGAATGCAATAAAAAATAATTTGTAAACTTTTTAATAATTTCTAAAAGTATTAGTAACGATTCTTGTAACCTATCAATTAAGGAATAATATATAGTTACCGTGTACAAAATTTCATCAGAATCGGGTGAGAATTTATGAGAATTTATTTTTATGAAATTATTATCTAGCTTAAGTGTTAACACGTCATTGTGAGATATTTGTACAGTTATTGTAAACAAAAGATAACTAAACACTAAACAAATGTTACTACATTGTTTGATTTATGTTAATCATTATTGTATTTTATCTATGCGTTCGTAAAAGAAGTCACGTCACTTTGTTTGATTTATTTTTGTAATATATTATAGTTCTAAGTTCGATATGTTTTCGGATAATATCATTCTTCCCCCTTAATTCTTCAGTCTCTGTATAAAATAGCTCTTGCGATTGTGAATTTGCAAACTAGAATCTGTGATTGCAAAGGTAGCGAATAAGCATACGGCCTTCGCCTGATGGATGCTTGTAATACAATAGGCGACCTTGAATGGCCCTACCCCAAGGAGCTCTAAAAATTCTACTCACCGTAGGAACATTATACTATGTTATTTGGCTGCGATCTTCTGTTGGATAAACTTCATGCATGAATCCAACTACCCCTAGTAGAGAGAAATCGCTGTGAATTTCTCTGTGCTCTATCTCTCTTAAAAGTTTCTGTCCGCAACATCGTTCCTGTTGTTTTCAAAATGAAACAACTGCTACGCCACCTGTTGTAAACTAGTTGTACTAAAAAATAACTTTTACCGGTGTGAGCAGAATAACTCACTAAAGTTTCATGGTAATCGGACGAATGGTTTAGGAGCCCATAATAAACAAACACACAAAGATACAATTTCTCTTTAATGTATAAAGATTAATAGGTAAACTTTGAAGTTAATAGACAAATCGAATTATAAAAATTTCAGGAGGAGGATTTGCCCTCTTGCACTGCCTCTCCCCCGCGATCTTACGTTAGCGGACTCATGCTTTCGCATCTCGCCGCATGCCTTCGCATCCCGTCGCACTATCTTTCAACGCTTTCTTCAATACCGTAGAGAGATGCTTCGTTGTCGGTGTCTGACCTTAGGAATTTGGAATCTATATCTTGCTACCATTATATGTATATACATACGAATTTACGGTTGTAAATTTATAATACCCTGTCCCGCCATCCGCCGGTGTGCGATAGCCGTTAATAAATAATAAAAAAAAAAAACAATAAAATAAAATAATGTATTAAATAGGTTATATAGGTTCCGGATGTTACCCTACACATAATTATAGGTATACCAACTCACAAAATTTGCGCTATATATAATTTTATTTTAATTATAGACTAGCCTTGCCCCGCAGCTCAGCACGCGTTCGTTTCTACGCAGTAGCTATTTAATTCCCGTAATTTTATTTATACTGACATTATTGATAAATTTTTATATAGTGTAACAATTAAGGAATGACATGTATTCCCGTGTAAAATTTTCATTAAATTCGGTTCACATTTTTATAGGTTTCTAAAAGTATTATTGACAATTCTTATAACCTATCAATCATGCAATGACTTTACTGCCTGCATACAGCATTTCATCTAAATTGGTTAGGCAATAATAATTTTTTAAATAATTTTTTGCTGTTTCTAGAAGTATTATTGATAATTCTGAGTGCCTATTAAATTTACCAATATACAATATATTACATACGCATACGTTACATTGGTAACATAAGTTGCCAGTGTATACAATTTCACAGGAATTGGTCAAGCCGTTTTAAAGTTGAAAACGGACATACAAATAGACAAACGGATAAGGTTTTTTAATGATATATTTGTGATCAGTGTCCTTTATATAGGCTTTAAAAAAAATGTACAGACAGAACTACAGATTTAATCATATATCTAGACAACTTTAGCTTTATTCTATTCTAGGTTAAGTATTTATTATAAGGAGTCGCATAATAGGAATGGCTATTCGCAAATAATATTTTTAATGAGACCTTTTTACTTTTTCACCGACTCAATATAGACATGAAAATAACGGCAAAATAATGATTTGAAATTAAGGTTGTCTATTCTCTGAGATACAACCGTTAAACCGTCATTGTTGGGCTAGCTCGGTGGACAACTGGCAGAAGATATACATAATATGCCACCGTTAAATATTTTTAAGGTCTTTTTAAAATCTACCGTTAGCACAGTAGATGTGTCCGCGGCTCCGCTCGCGTGGCCGTCGATGGGGTACACGCGCGAATCGTACTACCCCTGCTCCTGGTTAAAGAAAAAAGTGATATTGTGGGTGATCCTTAGAAGATAGAAATATACTCTCGCTGACTTTTCTGTAGGTCTTTTTAATACCTACAATTATGATAATTTGATATAGCTCCTATGGTTTACTCAGAGTAAGTCATTTAAGCGAGCCAAAACAGTCGTTTTACTGAATTAAGTCTGAAATGCGCGGAACCCTAATTGTTTTCCTAAAATAAAAGTGACCTAAGTTACTCCTCATGACATCAGCTATCTGACATTGAAAATCACGTAAAAATGGTCTACCCGTTTCGGAGATTACCCGGAAGGAACAGACAGATTAATAGACAACATTTTTTTAAATTGCTTTTTTGTTTTACGTACCTTATATACACTTATATATGTTTGGCAAAAAACTGTTATATTGACATTACAATTATACTACACCTATGCTTACGGTTAACTTAGCGTAACCAAGTTAAGCGCCCCAAGTGCATCTTTTTTCCAAATTGATTCACAACTATTATCATTCCTTATTTCGTACATTACTTTATGTAACAAAATATATCATATATAATGAATAGATAACACAGCTGTGAATTAAAAAAAGGACATATTTAATCGGATATGTTGTTTTCGTATGAAAAGGACATAAACGGATAGACAGACAGAGAGACGTTGAGCTTTGTAGCTTTACATACATAACTGTATATTACCTTCTCGATGGTAAAGAATGTGAGATTATATTCATTCTTGGTCGACATTACATAGTTATTTATGCAAATTATTCAATTCCATCCATACATCCAGTCCTTACTTTAGAAATACTTTATTATATTATTAGTCCAGTAATGAAAACCGTCCAAATTAAAGATGGCTTAGCATGGACATGTTTATTGAAGCATGTAATAAACTTTTTAAGTGAATTAAAAAAGAAAAACGTAGAGAAAATTGACTATATTTGATTATAAAGTATTTGGGATTCGGAGGCTAAGCATGCTTTTGATAAACACATTGTTACTTCCTCAATAAGAACATGCCTTCTTTCAACTCTGATTTGCAATTTTACATCTTTTTAAAACAACCGATACACACTATCTTGGAATATATTATTATTTGAAAAGAAAGAAAGAAAAAATATTTATTGTCACATAAAACAATAGAAACAAAAAGCAAAAAAATTATGTGTGCCATTTACATGTGGTAGAAGTGAAACCTTCACATCTATGTTTTTTTTTTATTCAGAAAATTATAAAATACACACTAATTTAAAGTTTATGAAAATATACATATAAGTACTCATAATCATTATTCACAATATCGTTTTCAATTAAGGCATCACCTTGCACATTTGAAATATCCATGGGAATATCATCTGAAAAAACTACAAACGTATAATACGTACACGTATACAAAACACCACGGTTGTTGTGATGCCTTTTCCCAAATAATAACTAAACAAAGTGGGATCTTCTGACAAGTTTTTGCACTCTTGTCAGAACTATCTAGGGGGTTTGCTTGACATCTCAAAATTCGTACTATTCAATGTTCGTACCTACTTTTTTAGTGTTGGTATTTGCAACTTACATATTTTCATTTTAACGCCCTCTAAGGAGTTTTTGTGGCAAAATGCAAACTTGTAGTTTGGTAACGTAATTTGCAAAATCCATAATTTTATTTTATTACAGTTCTCATTTTAGCGCCCTCTATTGTTACTTTTGTAAGAAAAGGAAATGGTGTAATTTCTCATTATTGATCATTCAAAATTATTCTCATACTGTTTGTACACAGGCTGCTAACCGAAATAATTGCATTTTTCCGACTAAAGTAACCTAAAACAATATCAATCAGTAACAGAATGTCATAAGTGTTGTCTAAAAAGTTTTTGATTCGTGCCTTTTTGGTCAGGTAATAAAATTAATTATTTCGTGGCAACAAACCACTTTTGTACTATTTTACCATTGCCTAATACTTTCCTATCTCATTTCTCCCACGTTAAATCTTATGAATTTATGTGTCTGTCTCCTTTTACTGACGTTTTTTGGTTTCATCGACTTTTAAAACACAACGATGTTAAAGAACTTTTTACTTTAACATAAAAAAATCATATTAAACATGAAATATGAAAACAAAACGGAAAATAAGAAACGATGTGACAACAAGATTTGGCATCAGCTTTGGTCGTCTGTGACGAAAATCAATAGACGACGCTGTTTTTCAGCCAAACCTTCGGATTTAGCCGACAATCATCATCATCATCATTATATTAATACGCGAAGCAAAAACTTATTCATGTCTTATATCAAGCCATGCTAACAATAATGACGTTTTATGTCGGGCTTTTGCCAGTGTGAACGTGCCAGCAACCTTGGAACCAGTCGGTTTAGAGCGTGACGATGGCAAAAGACTCGACGGTATGACGCTCATGCCTTGGAAGATGGGCCGACCCTTAGTACGGGATGCCACGTGCGTAGATACTTTGGCACCGTCCCATCTTCTAGCTACTTCTTCAAAGGCTGGCGCAGCAGCTGGTTCAGCAGAGGACCTCATGCAGCGCAAGTATGCATCCCTTGGTAGGGTCTACATATTTGTGCCCTTTGAGTCGAAACCCTAAGTCCATGGGGACCAAGTGCACGCAGCCTCTTTAAAGAACTCGCAAGCCGACTGGTCGACACTTCTCGAGGTACCAGAGGGCTGGCCAATACCTCGGTCAACGAATAAGCATTGCTATACAACGAGGTAATGTGGCCAGCCTTCTTGGTACTTTTTTCTGGCGGTGATTTGGATGGCATCCAACACTTTTATTAATTTTACCTTTATTGTTATTTTTCTTATTTGTATTAAAATGATGTTAATTTAGTTTTCATTTATTTTAACACCAATTCTAATGCTTATAATAAAATATAATATTGCGGATCCTAATCCGACCAGTACCGTTGAACTTAGCCCCCCAAAATATTAACATAATCACTCAATGAAAAGTAACAGCAAATTATATAATATTCATTGTTTAGGTTCATACTGCAAATGTCAAACAGAAAATAATCTAATTTCACGCTCAATTAGTTTTATTGATTAATTAATATCTGCTTTCTTTTGATAGCAAAAAAAAGAGTGATATAAATACCAAGTTAAATAAGTTTTAAATTATTTTATCCAATATTAGGTATGTATTCTCTAACTCTGTTCTAAATGTATTAAAAACCAAGGTGTACCATCCTTTGAGATTTATTACATAAATTAAAAAGAAGTCTAACGTTTGCACCTCTACAAAGCTCGTGTTGAAACACGTGACCGAAACAGTAAGCAAGAAAAATGTTAAGTAAAAAATTATAAATAATGTGTTCTCGGACTGGTTTAAGATTTTTGATTTATGCACACACAGAGTGGTCCCATATAAACGTATGTGTATTACAACGATGCCGTGACACGGGTTTCGAACTACATTTCTCGAGGATTTCCTTCATCGACAGCCGATGATACTATTACAGCTAGAATGTAAAGCTTTTAGTAATTATTCAACTAAAATTACTCTATTTAATACCTACGTAAGAAGCATTTTCAAATATTGTAATGTAGTGAGGACCTCATGTATAAAAAATATCAAATACAACATTGAAAGACTGCAAAAGAGGTTCGTGCGTCAAAATTCGCAGACAATCGACCGAATTATCTTTCCTGTACAAAATCTTTCTTGTCCACATGTATTGAAGAAATTTTTTTTTAATATTTCATGAAAATATCCCAGGTAAGGTACCCTATAAACAAACTCAATATGACAGTAATAAGAACCAATATCGGGTTTAATTCACCAGTGTGTAGGCTGTCCAGATTATATTATAATAATTTAGGATTAATATTTGCACAATTTTAAAGAAAATGCTTTAGTGTTGTTGAGGGACGTGCAATTAAACGTGTAGTCTTTCTTTTCATTTTAATTATTATTAATATTGAATTTAATGTCATCTTTTCATTTTTTTGGAGCGTATCTTGGATGCTGAGTTTAAAAATGATGTTACAGTTAGGGTGGAATAATTTGAATTCAATATTGGTCATAATGGGTAATCAAATATTGTATTACCCCGAGCGTGACTCACAATTATTTATCTTGTATAAACTCTCCATTAAAAATCATGACTATAATGTATAAATAATTATCAAGTTAATTTATCCTTAAGTTTTCATTATATTGTGTATATTGTAAACAGCAATTAAGATTAAATACAATAACCTAGTTGCTAGTACTATCCTACTACATGGCATATTATATTATTTCTATCATGTTAATTATTGTCACGGTATAAGTTTTTTTAATTCTGCAACTACAATATACTTTTTATAATAAAACATATAAAACCATGGAATATAAATAATATTAAAGTCATTTTTGTGATCTGTGTTAAAATGTGTAAAAGCAATCACTTTGTATCACTTGCGGTTATACAAAATTTAAAATGTTATGTTTAAATTTATGTTATGAGATTAGTTCATTATTGGGTGTGCTATATATAGTGATTCTTAGAAATGGCTGTAATATATATATATATGTTCTTATTGTATTTACAAAGTTTATTAATTCTGCAGGTACTACGTTTCTTATAATGAAACATTTACAACCATGGAATATATATAACAGTAAAGTCAATTTAGTGGTATGTGTTAGAATGTGTATAAGGGTAAATTTGTGTCTCATGCGATTATGTGAAATTAAAAATGGTAAATGAGATTTGTTCAGTATTAAATAAACTATATATTAAGATTATTAAACATAGCTGTAATATGTATATTTGTATGTTCATATTATAAATACATATATAGAGTAACTAAATACTGATAATATAATATTTACAATGTGTCTATTAACACATATTTTTGTAGCTGGTCACAATGATCATTTTGTTATTATAATAAATGTATATTTAAACCTTATGTTCACATAAATATAAAATCTATCTATAAAAATAACTATAAGTAACTTAGATTATGAAATAGACCCAATATAAATAAAATGTCAAACTTTTAATGAACCAGAAGAATATGAGGAAATCCATAAATATAAGAAGTATCAGGAAAAATTTTGATAACTTTTTGATACTTTTCAGCGTTTTGATATAAACTATGATGTTATTGTATTAACAGAATGTTGGCTTAACGATAATATTATAATACCCCAAATAAGTGGATATTCTTCATATAACACTGAACAAAATAATAATCAAAATGGTTGTGTTGTGGTATATGTAAGTGACAAATGGGGGCCTAGCGTTATTGAACCCTATATATCGGATGTAGACTGCTTAGTTATTAAAATACCAAATTTTATTACTATATTTGGTATTTATCGATCACCCTCATTTTCCACAGTAGATAATTTTCTTTTATACCTAGGAACACAACTAAATACTTATACAGAAAACCAAACAATATATCAATTTTTATGTCAGAATACGGTTTTATACAGGCAATTACAAATCCAACTAGAAGTGACAATTGCCTAGACCATATTTATGTGAGATCGAGTTTTCCATCAATTGGAGTAGTATGTAATTCTGACTTAAGATCATGATATTGTAATGATTGCATTAAATATAAATGGTCCGAAGCCCAAGAATCAAACTTGCGTAAAAATGAAAATAGATACTGACGCTATTTTCAACGATATTATTGACATAAATTGGGATATCTTAGATAATAATCATGTAAATTAGCAAGTAACACGTTTATGCAAATATTAGAGAATACTGTAAGTAATCAGACAAAGGAAAAAATACTAAGTAAAACCAAATATAATATTAAACCTTGGGTCACTCCTGGGTTAATACGCTGTATGAGGCATAGAGATAAATTACACTTACGAGCAATGAGCGATCCTGATAATACAGTTGCGCAAGTTATATACAATAGATATCGAACTTTTTGTAATAATATTCTACGGAAACTAAAAAATATGGAACTTGAAACTAATAAAAATAACCCCAAAAAACTTTGGGTAACTATAAAAAATATCTGCACTATTAATAAAATTAACAAGGATCCTGTACATCTCTTAAAGATTAGAAATGCGAAAGATAGTCAGCCATCACTAAATATTTACACTCCATGATATAAATACAGATGAAAAAAGCTTAGCAAACATAGTTAAAATCAATAATCCTTCTTCCTAACACCAACTGACAACGTAGAAGTCGAGAAACTTATTATTAACCTACAGAATGGTAAGGCACCTGGGATAGATGGTTACACTAACAGTTTAGTAAAAGCTATACGAAATGCCATTATTCAACCACTCACCATGATCTTTAACAACAGTCTGGTTACGGGTGTATTTCATGAAATATGGAAGATAGCAGCTGTTTGTCCTATACATAAGGGTAGAGCTAAAGATGTTCTCGATAACCATCGTCCAATTACTTTGCTTGGGGTATTTTCAAAATTACTTGAAAAAATATTCAACTATAGAATAATACAATATATCAAAAATTTGAGTTAATATCTGACAGACAGTTCGGTTTTCGACGGGGTAAATCAACGGAGGACGCAGTGTTATTGCTAACGCAACTGTAGCAAAAAAGCTAGACAAGAGACTGTGTTGTTACGGTGTATTTTTGATCTGGTAAAGGCCTTTGCCACTGTGTCTATTTCTTTATTGATAAGGAAACTTGAGTGTATGGGAATAAGAGGCATCCCTTTGCAATGGTTCACAAGATAGAAGACAGTATACTAAAATTGGACAACTTACAAGTGACTTACAGAGTGTTTCGTTTGGACTATCATTATTTATTATTTATGTAAATGACATCCCTGAGCTTCAAATCATGAATGCTGAGATATTTTGTTACGCAGATGATACTGCGATAATCTTTCACGGTACATCTTGAAATGAAGTTCAGAGGTAAACGGAAGTTGGCATGACTAGGATATATTACTGATTGCAGCGTAATCTTCTTACACTAAACACAAAAAAAAATAACTTATGTCAATTTTGTTAAGACATTAGCTTCAGCCCCACCTACACTTCCTGACATCAGAATACACACATGTACTAGGCTTACTGATTATTGTGATTGTGATAAATTAAGCAGAAATACACTTAGAAAGTACCTAGATTTTCAAATAGACCACCGTCTTTCATTCAAGAACCATATAGAAGTACTGGCTCGGCGGTTCAGAAGAGTGGTGGGTGTTGTGTGGCAATTATGTTCTACAGCATGCGTTGCCACCCTAATAACCATATACTTTGCTCTTTGTCAATCTTTGGGGCAGTTCTGCTAAAATTAATATGATTGCAGTTAAAAGAGCCCAGCGCATAGTAATCAAAGTCATGCTGCGGAAGCCTTATAGATACCCAACCACAGAGTTGTACAAAGGAAGTCGAGTTCTTAGTGTCAGACGACTGTTTATACTGCAAATCGCTCTCAGAGAACATAGGAAGGTGGTTATCTTACCAGAACCCAGCGAAATGTCACCACGTCGTGTATTCCGTGTAAGAGTTCCCTTGGTGGGCACAGTCTTTGAGCAAAGGTTTGGACAGTTCATTGGTCCCTACCCTATATTTACAATAGAGTACAGTCTGTGTCCAATTAGGTAATTAGAGACTGTTTGCTTTACGAAGCAAGAAGGAAACTTATCGGCTGGCTAAGTACCCTGACATATAACACAACTGAGGATGTACTTACAATTCAAAAATAATTTTACATTTTACTTTTTCTCTGATTACTAAAACTATAAGTTATTTTCCATGATGGTTTTGGCTGTTGCTTTTATATTGTGTTTTATTTTATTTATAATAATATGTATGCTGCATGTATTATTTTGTACCTATATGTATAATATGTGATTTATGATTGTATTTATTTTGTTTATGTATTATGTAATTATGTGTATGTAATATGAAATATGTATCTGTATAGTATATACTAGTATAACACGGTAAATGGTATGCAAGGTTTCAATTTTTTATTATTTAACTGTTTTTCAAATTTATAATTGGTTGTTGACTTCTTAATGATTGTTTAGTTTATTTTGTTTTTTGATAGGCATAATTTCTCATTTTTAATATTTTTACTGTAATGTCTTATTTTGTTATTTTTACTTAAGAACTGTCTACCATATGCTATATTTAATGTGCAAAGTGTCCTTCAAACGTCAATGCACCTAAAACTGTATCTCTCTAATAATAAACCCAATGTAATGGTGTATCGGCCATTGGCCGTCCGTCATAATTAAAATTTAAAAAATAATTAAATTTAAATTACTCATGCAAAACATTCAAGCAGCAGATATCTAATATTGCTAGAAGCTAATTATTAGGTACTATGAATTTATGATATACGATATACAATTTAATAAGTCTTAATTTGAAAAATATTTTTTCAAAGCTAGGTTTACTCGTTGTATATCGTAAACTAAATGTAAAAATTCAATTCCGTAGGATAAGAGGAAGTGGTTCTAATTCAGCTTGCAAAATTTGACCTAACAAACTAACTAGGTAACATATAAACTGTTATAACAACATTGAAAGATAATTGAAAGTTTGTACTCACAAAAATTAAAATGAAGACGTAATAAATCATTGAAATGTTAAATGTACAAATATATTAATAATATATACAGTTGGTAATAACCGTCCTATGGAAACGGATATAGAAGGACGACTAAATATCCTTATAAGCTACTAAAACGCTAATTTATTGTATAATATTTTTGCGCAAACAAATTATCCTGGGTATACCTACCTACTTAAGATTATAATCTTCAATTAATTTGGAGTGGTTTGTGGTTTCTTATCACAATATCATCACAAGGACAAGTTGCGATGTAGACCGGTACATAATAAAATAAATAATAGTACATTATGGTACAAGTGTGTAATGTTGGTGATTACCGCTGAGGCGCCATTGAGACCCGAGCCGTTAGGTGAGGCCGTGAGGGTCTTAAGAGAGCCGAGGACGGTAATCACCAATACACACGTGTATCATACGATGTTTTTCAACACACTTGTGATGAAAATAATAATAAAAAATCATTTTTCCTTGGAGTTTTCAGGTAGTAAACTTTGCATAACATTAAGGGCTTCACATCTTATATCGGGCGGTGTACAACATAAATCATTTTCTTCATAACTAGTACCTACTTGTAGACATTTTAATTAATAAATAACTAAAATTTCAACAGTGACGAGTTGTGAATTTTTTTTCTCTATGGCGGGAAAAATTAATCAGTTTGCGCGCGCATCTAACAATGGCGATCGGCCATAGACTAAAGGAATGTGGTTTCTTTTTTTTTGGCTTTCCGCAGATAGCGTTTTAGCCACGTATAAAATGGGGAATTTAAAGTTTTATTTATTACAGAGAAAACAAAAGTTATATTTGAGTGAAAGTTTTATTTATTAAACACGCACAAGTTGAAATTATCTACTTAAATACGAAGTTGTATGAAATGTGCAAGCAATAGGTACATTAATTTATTTGTTCTATTGATCTTTTTTTTTTGTATCGAAACTTTTTTAAGAACAAAGCAACTCGACCAATAAAATAAAAAAAACTCTATAACTCACTTGTGAATAATAGCAATGAAAAAGTCAGTTTGATTACAGGTGTCATTATGTGCATAATTGCGGTGATATTAGAGCCACTTTATGAGCAAGTGTGTTGAAAAAATATTACATTTAATATGGTCAAGTGTCTCGTCTAGTTTGACGTTTAGCTCCTTTTATTGACTATGAAAAGTGTTACGACAGAATATAAATGTGTGTGGTTGGAAAAGTTGTTGAGTAAATATACAACCTGTGTAAAATTGGACTGTAAAGTGCTGCCCATGCTTAAAAGTTGTGTAAAAGCAGTATTCGCGCTGGTGTGTTAACGGTTCAAAAATTTGGTTCAACACACACTGGCATACGAGGTGTTCCAACTCAGTTCTAATAATATACTATTATTGACTGACCTTATTAAGACTGCGTACCTTTTTGAGTTTAGATACACAGCAAGTCTGGCAGCTACTACATACCATAAAAAAATAGTATTAATTAAGACAGAGTTAGTAGACTTTATAATGATTTTTGATACATATTCTATGTCTATTAAAATCAAAACATTTATATAGGAATAGGAACATAAGTAACAGAATTTATGGGTTAGACATATAATAAATAATGTAAACAATAATAAATTTATTTATTTGATCTCACATTTAGCATCTTACTTATATACAATATTGTTTGTACACAAAAAATACATAGTAGGTAGTTACATTTAATGTGAGGTCTGGAGTCTGAAAAAGGTACAAAGACCTGAACTACAGATCTCCAGACCCTCGTTCTCTAATTCTACCTATATTATCATCGTTTTATGCACAACAATTTTTAATGAGCATAGTTCATATCAAACAATGTATAATAATAATAAATTTTCTGTATTACTGTATGAAATTGTTAATAACCAATTGTAAACAGTACGTTTTGCTCTTTGTTTAGATAAATGATAAATTTGAAGAATAGAGTTAATCTGATTATATATATGAGGACATAAAAAACAGAAGAATTTATGTGAAATTTGCAGATGGAGTGAAAGCGATGTAGCCTTAAATATCCAAGATTTTGCCAACGCGTTAAGCTTGATATCCATATCAGAAAATGGATAATTATTTAAGATATCCGTGATGTTGTAGATATAATTACCGTTTTGACATCATCAATCAATGCATGTATAATATATTATAAGCTGTAGAATATTGCTATTATACTTAACGCTACTTAAAAATCATTAGCATTTTTACAGATATCGGCCAGGTTTTGAGTTATTGAATCTAACACAAAAATAGTAGTGCTAGATCTTAAAAGTTACATAACTTTAGACAAAAAAAAATTCGTTAGCAAGCTATGTCTAGTGGAAGACCGGCTCTCAAGTAGAGCTGCAGAATTACACCTATTGGTGTTTGGCGACAGATTTTTAACTTAAGGGTGGCTCCAGGCGGGCATTAAAAACAGCCCTACCACTGTGCTAGGATTTCATCACGATGTTTTCCTTCACTGAAAGCTCAGGTTCCATTACAGGGATTTGGATTCATGTCGATCGATACGGAGTTCTTACATGCTACCAACTGGGCCATCATTGCTTCACAGATATCGCGGAGTCACAAAATTATATTAAGAATTCAGAATATAAGAGAAATGAAAATAAAAGTGAAGAGAAAATGCAGAATAATCCTAAGTAACTTTGTGATCAGTTATTTGTATTTTTTTTTATAATAGAACAGCAAAGTGCGCATATATATGACTGCCTGATCTCGAAATGCGATAAACCCGAAAGAGAGTTAAAGTGATGGGTTTATTACAATGTGTATGGGGGTTACGATCCAGTAGTATACAATTTGATATTTTCTACCACCCAGCACCATCTCGTTTTTGTACTGATGTAATATATGGCCTGTGATCGTTTCATATCGGATGTCCATATTTCATAGTTGTAATAATAAATTATTGATTTATGGCTTATGTAATATTATGGCTACTTAAATCAACTTATCACAAAAAAGCTGTTAACCGATTCAATGCGGGTTTTTTAATTGGAGCCAAGATTTTTTGTTCACAAAAATTTTTGTCTTTTTTCTACGTCCTGCAAATGATTAGTGTTGCGATGTTAGATTTATATTTATTAGTAAAGGTTATCATATTATATTTTATGCATAAAATTATTATGCAAATAATAAAATTGAAGTATCTGTTTGTAATGTCAACATAACAGTTTTTTACTAAATGCACATGAAAGTATGTACGATACCTACAACAAAAAGCCCATTTTAAATTTTTTTGTGTGTCTGTCTGTCTGTTTGTTCCGCGTAATCTCTGAAACAGTTGGACTGATTTTGACGGGACTTTCACTGATAGATAGCTGATAATAAAGGAAGTAACGTAGGCTACTTTTGTTTTAGAAAAAGAATTAGGGTTCCACACAAATATAAAAAACTGGCCATGGTGACTAAATCGAGCGCTTAAACGGCTTATACTGAGTAAACCATAAAAGATATAGCAAATTAATGTACTACATAATTATAGGCATTAAAAAGACCTACAAAAAAGTCCGGGAGAGTATA
>CM065307.1:24162019-24201200 GCA_033032175.1 Saturnia japonica | reverse complement strand
TGGTTTTATTTCCTTGTCACACTTACGGCACTAACCACAAGGAACTGAAACGCCCGCGCCTGCTGCATATACCAAGAGTATCATTGCACTATTATTATTGTAAAATAAATTACATCAATAAAATAGGAAATAATTTTAAAATTTAAAACTATACCTATAGTAAGAGCTTAACACTTCAGGTATCACAAGTTTTATTCTAAAAATATAGGGCACAAAAGAGGTTTATTGCCACGGAAGAATAAACTTTATCACCTTGGTATTAAGATACAAAATAAAAACTTTTTTATACAACAGTTATGACGTTCTGTGACTGTTAGGTTACTTTAGTCTCGGAAATTAAATTATTTAGGCCACTAAGGCCTCTGTACAAACAGTATGGAAATAATTTTGAATGATCAATTACGACAAATTACGTTTCCAGTTCGTACAGAAAAATCAATAGAGGGCGCTAAAATGAGAACTCTAAAAAAATTATGGATGTTGTAAATTACGTTATCAAACTACCAAATTGCATATTGTCATAAAAACTTCCTGAGAACTCGTAATAAAATAAAAATAATTATGTAGAGTGAGACAAACTTAGCTGGCCCGGTGCGAGAGATTGACATTTCAAAATGGCGTCGTGTGGCAAAAGTATGATGAACATTCAAAAGTACGAATCTATAAATTTTATTTTTTATTAGTGATAAGGGTTTATTCCGTATAAATGTCGATAAATTATAAATACGATAAAATTAATTTATTACATACAATAAATAAATTTGTTTTATTTACGAGTAATCTATGTTTTTTTGTAATCATAAAATTGTCTCTATTAGGTAGGGGCTCGTGATGAAGAAAAAATTAAATTCTTTGTACATTGAAGTGGATTATATTGATTCATATATTTTAATATATTTAATATTTTCATATATCCGAAACGGTTGGACCGATTTCGATGGGTCTTTCACTGGTAGTTAGCTGAATTTATAGGAAGTAACTTAGGCTACTTTTATTTTACAAAAAGAATTAGGGTTCCGCACAATTAAAAAAACTGGTTATGATGAATCAATTCTGGTGCTCAAATGGCTTATGCTGAGTAAACTATAAGAGATATAGCAAATTAATGTACCACATAATTATAGGCACTAAAAAGACCTACAAAAAACTTAGGGAGAGTATACATCTATCTTCTAGGGAACACCCAAAATAAGCATTTTTGTCTTCAATATAGTCGGGAGCGGGGGAGCAAGATTCGCGCGAGCATTCTGTAGTCCACGTGAGCGAAACCATGGGCACAGTTAGTTTAAAATATAAAATTGTATTAAATAATATTGTTTGAAGTATATATGTATAATATTGTATAGCTAGAGGAGTGAATAAAATACAAACTTTTATTATTATGTATTTTTATTAAAAAACAGTACTGTTATTATAAAAAAATATCTATAGACTGTATTTTGGATATAAACAGAGACGCCTTATTCGTAGATTTAGAGATCGTATTGAGACGAGTATTTAGGATTCGAATAACACTTTCTGAAAATACACCTCAATAATAATATATCACCAGATGGAATGTGGTATATTTGAAAATAATTCTGTAGTGGCATATCACAGAGAAAGTCATAGTGTTTTGACTGAACAGCCAAGATTACTGTCCTATGAATGAAGTCTAATTAGAGAAAAATTCATGAACATATCTGCACTAAATAAACGGGACTTCTACCAAAAAATAAATAACATAAAACATAGTATTTAGAACTTTATTGATACGTTAGAAACTGAATCGAGAAAGAGACGTACGTAATTGCTATCAAACCCTTTGTAAAAATAAATCTAATAAAATGTGTGTGTGTGTGTGTGTGTTATATGGAAGTTGGAATCAATCAGAGTGTTTATTTGTTTACAGTTAGGACTTTCTTTTTGACTAGTGATGAATTTATTTTTTAATTAATTTATACTGATTATATCATTTCCCTTTATTCCATTTAAAACAACCTATTATTTTTACAATTGTATTACGCTTATATACATAATTAGAATGTAAACAACAGTCATGGGTTAAATGACCCTGGATTGCCTTTTTAAGTTAGCAATTTTTCCAGACTTTCTAGTGTTATGTATATCTAACTGGAAATTAAAAAAAAATATTACAATTACCTACTGATAGAGAACAACTAATTTATTATTATAGATTATTCTAGCACATCAACGGCTTACCTATAACTAAAGCTACTTATTATCTTACATGGCAGCAAAAATAAAAGTTGTTAAAAATATAGCATAATATGCCACCTATTATTGATTATCATTGTTGTCTGCTATAAAAGTTCCTATATATTTATAAAGACTCACAACTACATATATTTATACGCAAGTTTCATTTAGGGATTACAATTTAAGTATACTACGTATTTATTAAAGTAAGTGTTCAAAGTAAAATAAATTATCTATTAGAAAAGAAGGAGTATATATATGCATAAACAGTTATAAAGAGAATATTATTCAATATCGAGTCCATAATAATATTAATACTTAGGCGACTAAAATACAAAGGGCTCCTTTGAATAGTTCTATGCTTCGAGTACAGGTCGTGACCTCTTGACTGAACCCGACCTTTTTTTATGTTGTAGAATATTTCAGGTATACAAAAATTAGTGTCTGCTCAAGTCGATACATCGACATCGAACCCACTTTTGTAGGAATGGTGATCAATGTATATAATGGAGTTGTTACAATCCCAGGGTATATTTCGATGCATGATAACGCGCCCTTAGGGCAACCTTGAACTAGAGCGGTTTAAGCTAGGGCGCCTCGTCTAGCACTTGTGACTCTCCGCCGCCCTCTAGTAAGGGTTTCTTCAAACTCTAAAAAATAACAATAATTGTAGTTTATTAACATGTATTGAAGACAAATCTATAATTGTAAATGTGCAACATAAACTAAATAATTATTAGCGTTCCGGCCGGATTGTGTGGAGGCGGCGTGGGGAGATCTGACATTTGAGTTCTACAATAAAATAATGATATTTCTTTATCGTTATAGGTTTAGCCTTATGGCCACAATCTCACCTGGTGTTATGTTACGATCTGCCCTAAGATGGTAATACGCTAAGCCTAGTGGAAGACTGGTTTTCACTCAAGTAAATAAGATGAAAATTCGAAAATACATAGTTTCAGGGCGACCATTATAAAATTTTCAAGTGCGGTGTATCAATAATAAGTAAGTCTTCGGCTTACTCAGTTATTCGTCATATAAATTATAAAACCCAGTTGTCAGTTTTGATGTAAGTCGACTTGTAATACTATACCCTATACACTATGATACTACACACTATACTACATGACTATACACGCCTTGAACGGATATATATATTATACTTACAAATTATGTAATACACCTGCTTCATCGTACTCGACGAGCGGTATATCAAGGTTTCAGGTAGCACGTCATATGCTATAGGATCGGTCGAGCTGCTAGGATCTGTGCTGAACACAATCTCGGAATCCTATATAAAAAAAAAAAAATGTATATACATGAAGTTTAGAGTATTTATAAATATTTTTTATTCATGTATTCGCCTATATATATTTCTATTTATTTATTTATAAATATATAGGCGAAATAAAATTGATATGAATAAAAGAATATTTATAAATACTCTAAACTTCATTATTACAATATGTCCAACCTGTACGAGTACAATCTAAAACATCGATAATTTTATCGACAGTACCTCATCGAAGTACATCAATCTTTCTTCGCAACGTATTACGTCATTCTACTAACAAAAACAAAACTAGGTTATTTATGATGTAAACAAATCTTTTGTTTGTTTATATAGAATTCTGATTGATGTAAAAATGACACAAGATACTTCTGTATATCATAGTTTCTCAACATTTTCATCAGAAATTTACATTTTCTATTTACCTTTCACTTTTTATTATCAAAAACAAATATCATTGTCAAAAACAGATTCAAGTAATATAAGGGAAAACTAGTTTCGATTTCAAAGGAATAAACACATAAACATATATTGATAGGATTTACAAAGAAAAACTTACCATTTCTGTCAAGATATATAATATAATATCACTTTTTCACTATTCTAAGTAGCTAAGTTAGTCCAACAAATTGTCAAATAACGCGGTCTATGCGAGATGTTGCCGTGAGTGGGGAACTACACACTAGCGACCTCTTCGATGCGCTCGCGTTAGTTGCGCCTGTTCGAGCTCCGCGGCTGGTCGCCTGTACAAAATACTGGCCGGATAGAAGAATGAGGTTATATTCTTCGTCAAGAAATTAAGAACATTCGACTGTTTGGCCGAATTGATACTTAAGGGGTTAATGTTTGAATGGTGTAATAAGTTTGTAAAACGCATCAATAGATGGCGCTTGTCAAAATCATTACTAAAAAGCGGCGTCAAGAGTCGATGCGATTATGTATAGGTTGATAGACTGTAATTTGTTTACCAAGTTCGGTGAAGCTGTAAAAAGCCGCTGCGGCTTCAAGGCCCCTAAGGCTTACAGTGTAGTCTAAAATAAAAAAGTAATTTGTTTGAGTTTTCAATATAATATGTCTAAATTTGATTGATCTCATCGTATGATATTTGGGAGGCCCTAAAGGATGTCCTCGGATATCGAAGTCTGAAAACATTAAAAAGATTTTATCAGTGTTGCCAAGCCAAGGAAACAAGAAATGGCCAAAAACTTTTATAAAGGGGACAAATAATTAAAACCCTAAAGTGGCCCAAGGACTTTTTTTTAAAACAAATACAAGTTCATATCATATACAACGTTTTAGTTAATCACTATAGGTTAATTCCATATAATACTCATTGGAAGTTTATGGTTCTGGTTCTTCAGGAACAAGGAAATAGTACATTATTGCAAAGGCCGTGAAATGGACGTACGGCGAGGACTTCACTACTATGAGACAGGCAACTGCCATTTCCGCCAAGGCATATAAAGCGCTTTTCTCAAACATGCATGTAAATAAAACATACTTTTTATATTATACATTTAATTTAATTAATATTAAAAGTTACATTAGTAATATTGGGGCAATTACTAAAAGAAAATGGTATTGATTTCCCTGGTACATTTACGTTTGTTTGTTGAACTTCTGATGAGGTTCGCAGATGGGTATTGGATGTAGTGGTAAATGGCTGAAAATGCTGTTTTGAGGTGGATGGCTGGGGGCTTAGATGTTGGTAAATGACCACAGCGGGTGAGATTGTGTTTCCGAATTATGTTGCAATGTGATGAATCCCAGCACGCCGTCTCATACAACATTGCTGGAGCGTCGTAATATTCCAAATTCAAAAAACGCACCTGCAATGGTTTTTTTTTTTTTTTTTTATATTTTCTTATTCTTAGTAGTAAACTATTTGGTGAGTCTAAACTCGACTTATTTGTATGATTTTTCTTTGCCACAATCATCATGATAAATAATCTTTCTACCTCAGCAATTAAGGATGGCAAAAAAAAAAAACAATCAAACCAAATCGCTCAATTAATGAAATACTGATTCACTGCTCGCATTGTAGATGAATGAAAACAAGTGTTATTGTATAGAAAAACAAAAGTTTACGTTTTATTATAAAAGTTGCTAAATTTGTGGCTAAAACATTTAGCCATTAATATTTGATATTTTTGGCAAAATGAATCTTAAATGTTCTAGATATAGTCATAAAATGGCTAACTTGGCAACACTGATGTTTATACATCATGTTAAAAAAAAATGGTATGAACTATGAAGTAGCAAACAAGCATATAGTCAACCTGATGTTTATGACGATTTAAATCGTCACTGCAATCTAATTACATACCTATTAAAACCAACCTTAAAAGACACCCTGTTGTTTTTCTTTAAAATAGGTGCTGAAGGTGGTGGAACGCCTAATGTACGTGAAAACATAATAATGTGTTTTCATGTACATTGATTTCAATTATATATTATGATATTAACAATTATTGCACGAATTTAATGTACTCGAATGCTTTGTTATGAACTAAACTATCAAACACACAGCAGCGGTCGGCACGGCGGCGTCGGTGGCGCATCCTTCCCTGGACCGTATATTTTCTTTTTGACGAAAGAAAAAATAAACCTTTAGAATATGACGTTCTGATTCTAAAGAAATCTAATTTCTTGATTCTTCCAGTATCTGTCGCAAAATTATAAAAAATTTCGTTCTCCAGTTATCAGAATTCCTTCTACAATCTATAGATACTAATTACGTTTACAGATTAAGGACTAACCCACGTTGAAACCTTCACACAAACCTATTACAAAAAAAAAATCTACAGATATTAAAAATATATATTTCTCAAGTTACATATAATTAAAGTGTTATTCACATCATTTGTAATGATCACACATATCACTTGCCAATTTGCCAAGTGATATGTGTGATCAAGTATCAAGTATAAAAATTAAATTTGTAATTTTATTCAGCAGACGTAACATATTTCAGCCAACACAATAATGGCGCGAGGGTAGCGGCTGGCGGGATCGGTTGATCGGCTCGGGCTGCCCCACGTTTTCTGAGGGGAGGCAAAGATTTGCACAAGCCTGGTAAAATCACAACGACTTTGGCAAGAACTCGGATAAGCGATACTAGCAGTAAAACGACGACCGTGGAAAAACTAAGACTGGACTCCGAACAACCATCGGTACGGCTTGTGCGGGATGTTTCGCTGGACCGGTTCTCTGTCCAACATTGCAGGGAGCTCTGACAGCTTATCATCGGTGGCTGTCGCTGATAGGAAGCGGTCGCATGGCGACAAGTCTGGTGCGGACGGGGTGGCCCCCAGCAAGGTGACGACGGCCCAGAGGGGTAAAGCCTGTATCCTGGGCTCCTCAGCTGGGGTGCCACGTGCAGCGACAGTAGGTGAGGCAGATGGGGCAAAGTGTCCCGCTTCTGAACCTACCTACACTGAAGAGGCGATTGCTGTCGCAGATGTGGGGGTCCTCGACGGGATCGAGTTACTCGACCCGGACAGATTGAGAGCCCTCGCAAAAGAGCAGGTGGATGGGATCCTTAAGGTTGCCAAAACATCTGAAATCCAGGTCATGGGTAGGACCTTGGGCAGCGTACATGTGTCCCTTCCTGTCACCGCGGCGAAAGTGCTGGTTGAGGGGGACGCCTCCTAGTAGGATGGAGTTCGGCCCGAGTCCATCTCCTAGAGCAAAAGCCTCTGAGGTGCTTTAGGTGTTTGGGCTTGGGTCACACGCGGCCAGTGTGCTCATCGACGGTTGACAGGGGGGGGACTATGTTTCCTGTGTGGGAAGCCGGGGCACAGGGCGCAGGAATGTAAGGCTGAGGCGCTACATAGCGCCTATTGTGCCGACAGCGGAACGCCAGCAGGCAATTATATGGGTGGTGTTAGCTGTCAACCACCTCCCGTAAAAGGGAGAGCGGTACACTGGTACCGCCACTGACCAGCACCAGTGCCTACAGCACCGAAGGACATTTGCGTAGACGATGGGCAGTAGGTGGGGGCGCTTTTCGCCTCTTTCCTCTGCCCTTGCTGGACCAAGGGGAGACGGGTCTGGGGTCCCGGCTTCCCATTGCACTGGTTCAGCCGTCTGTGAGACAGTTGGGGTTGTACCAGACTGCCTCTCTTTAGCGCCGGGGCCCGACTGAGGCCAGCCGCCGGGGCGACGCCGCAGATTGCAACCGCATTGCCCGCGGCGTCCCGCTATGGCGGCCGATGGTAAACCGTGGAGATAGTGTAACCGTGAGTAGGAGTCTCACATATCCACTCGTGCCCCCGGGAAAAAAAAAAAAAAAAAGGTGGGTTTAGGTTAGGTTAGGTTTAGGTTTAGGTTTGGGTTTAGGTTAGGTTAGGTTTAGGTTTAGGGTTGGGTTTAGGTTAGGTTAGGTTTAGGTTTAGGTTTGGGTTTAGGTTAGGTTAGGTTTAGGTTTGGGTTTAGGTTAGGTTAGGTTTAGGTTTGGGTTTAGGTTAGGTTAGGTTTAGGTTTAGGTTTGGGTTTAGGTTAGGTTAGGTTTAGGTTTGGGTTTAGGTTAGGTTAGGTTTAGGTTTGGGTTTAGGTTAGGTTAGGTTTAGGTTTGGGTTTAGGTTAGGTAAAGGTTTAGGTTTGGGTTTAGGTTAGGTTAGGTTAGGTTTGGGTTTAGGTTAGGTTGAGGTATGATTTTCGTAGGTTCGGGTGTGTCGGTGTTCCTATGAAAGTCAATATCTCGGCCGGCTTAGGTGCTACAGACTTGTTTCTTCTTGTTTGTTGTGCGGTTTGCTACTCGTATCTTGATTTGGGGAAAAAACTTACGACTCGGCTTCTCATTTGGATTTGATCACGTTTTTTCCGTTTACGACTTTCGGCTTTAGTTTTTTGTGGATTTTGATTTTTCGTGTGGACTGGTTTGTGTTTTTCGGATTTTTTCTTCTGTGATAGGGTGGAGCCTTACTCCCTCTACCGACTGACAGTTTTAAACTGGCAGATTTTTTGCCCAGTGATGGGCAGGAGGTAAAAAACCTTCGTACCTTGACGACGTTTTCGTCAACGGTTGCGAAAAGCTTCCCCATGGCGTCCGGGGGGGCTTCGGAGGTGTCTGGAAGGCTGGGGAAGCGCCCTTCGGGGTCTCCCATGGCGGCGTTAGAAGGAGAGAGAGATGGAGTGCAGGCTCCAAAACGTGGAACAGCGAGGAGGGGCTCTGCTCGCGGACTAGGGCGCTCTAAAAGCGTCGAACGCTCGGTTTGGGCGAAAAAAGGTGTGATTAGCTCCTTTTTGAAGGATGGAAGTGGCGCTAGGGCCACTGAGGATGAAGATGTGGTCTTCGTCGGCGGGGAAGATGAGGGGGAGAGGCCTGCCAGCGCGGATGAGCTGGATGTTGGGGCACTAAGTGCCCGAACAGAGGCAGGAGTGGCCGCCATCCTTGAGGTTTGCCGTATTTCGGGGAACCTGAAGGGGACTTGCATCAAGTCCCTCAAGGCGCGGGAGAGTGTTAAGCTGGCAGAGTTGGGGATCAGTGATCCGAGGCTCCGCACGACGGCCACGGGGGCCAAAATCATTGAGATCAATGGCCCCGATGGCGAAAGCAAGGCGGCTGGCCTGGCTACAAAACTGCAGACTGCGCTGGCTGGCGTAGCAGTGGTAACCAGGCCAGTAAAACGGGCGGAGGTTCGGATCATTGGTCTGGACATCTCTGTCAATAAGGTGGAACTCAGGGAGGCTATATCAAAGGCGACTGGGTGTGAGCCAGACCAAATTAAGACTGGCTCAATACGGCATGAGCGGGCAGGGGGAGTGGCATTCGTGTCGCTCCCAGTGGAGGGCTATAAGAAGCTGGCTGAGGCAGGGCGGCTGCTTGTTGGGTGGAGTGTGGCCCGTATACTGCCATTGGCAGACAAGCCCATGCGTTGCTTCAAATGCATGGGCCTGGGCCACACCAGCCCAACGTGCCTGGCAAGTGTCAACTGGGGCACCCTCTGCTTCAGGTGCGGAGATTCGGGCCATGCGGCGGCGAACTGTGCTTCGACGAAGCTGCACTGCGCCGCATGTGCTGCCGATAAAAAGCCGGCGGACCACTATATGGGAGGGGCCAGCTGCAGGCCTCTATCCAGTGGGAAGGGGTCCCTGGGGCCGTGGAGGGGAGGACAAAGGTCGGGGGTGGTTAGTATGGCTCAGTAATGCAGCAGAACCATACTAACTACCTCCAGACGAATCTGAACCACTCCGCCACTGCACAAGACTTATTTGTGCAATCAGTGGCGGAGTGGAACATTAGTGTCGGGGTGGCTGCGGAGCCGTACTGCGTCCCTGCCCAACCTTACTGGGCAGGTGATCTGGACGGCTCCGTGGCAATTCACAGCACGGGGTTCCCCCTCTCAATTAAGGAGAGGGGGTCGGGGTTTGTGGCGGCCGCCTGGGGAGGATTCGGTTTTATCGGAGCTTATTTCTCCCCAAACCGGCCCCTAAGGGAGTTCGAGGTGTTTCTCGACTCCCTGGGGGCGGCGGTTAGGCGGCTAGCACCGCTCCCTATTGTCCTGCTTGGCGACCTTAACGCCAAGTCGCGGGCATGGGGAGCGGTTGCCACGGACCCCCGGGGTGAAGCAGTAGAGGAGTGGGCAGTCCAGATGGGGCTGTCCCTCCTCAACAGAGGATCTGTCCACACGTGCGTGCGGCAGAACGGAGGGTCCGTGGTGGACATCTCGTTTGCCACGCCGTCTGTCGCGCGCCGTGTGGAGAACTGGAGGGTCCTGGAGGAGGTGGAGACCTTCTCCGATCATCGTTATATTCGGTTCGAGGTCTCCACCTCCCTAGGGGAGCTGGTGCACCGTCCCCGTGCGGGGACGGCGTTTCCCAGGTGGGTTCTTGGTCGCCTTGACCGAGAACTGGCGGAAGAGGCGGCCATTTTCCAGAGCTGGCGAGCACCAGCTCCGGCGGACGAAGATATCGACGCGATCGCGGACCGGTTCCGTAGGGCCCTTACGGCGGTCTGCGACGCGTCGATGCCGCGGGGCAACAACCGCCCGCAAAACAGACGGGCGGTGTATTGGTGGTCCCCGGAGATTGGCCTTTCTCACTCTCTCTATTTCCACTCCGCCATCTTTGGCGTTTACAGCTTTCCTGACTTGTTCGAGCACCTCTTCCCCTGTTTCGAAGTCGTCGCTGGAAGTGACGACAACCGAATGCAGCGTCTTCCTATCTTCGGTATGTTTCTTGGGACCCGCTACTGCACTCGCGTATGTCGTCACCTCCAACGCCTCCTTATGCACCTGTAGCATTCCCTTTAATTCCTCCATTCTCTCCATGTTTTCTTTAACCAATTTGGTATGTGCCTCCATTTTCCCTATCAACTCCATTTCTTGTTCCTGTTTTTGGGATGGATTTGAGGGGGTGGGGGTAAGGGGGAGTGGGTGTAAAAGGCCCTCCTCGCCCGTCCCTTCTCCTCTCTCGTCCTCCTTTCTCTTTTTGTCACTATCCAGGATCTTAACAATTTGATATAGCCTATCAATGGCACTTATTACTCCTTCCTTAATATCTGTCCTCAAGTTCCTTGAATTTCCAAGGTGCATCTTGGCCTTGCACAGGCAGGCTTTCGCCTCCAGTGCAAGGGTCGGGTACTTCTCCACTTGTGGGGGTGATGCAAGGTCTGATTTTTTCGTCACGTCCTTCTGGATCTGTTTGCTAGCCAGAGCTCGTTTGGGGATAGGCAGAGTATCGGTCTGCTTTCTTTCTTGGTTAGCCTCAAAGGACTCGATACTCCGCCTAACCGATGGCTTTTTCGGGCTAATCCCGTCAATTTGTGACCTCGCAACGGTGCCGCTGCATTTCTTCGGGGGGGTGTGGATTGGAAACATCTTCGGGGAACGGGTTGTCAATCAAGTTTTTTATAATTTACAATGAAATATACAAGAAATCACAAAATAAATAATTTCAGTCTTATAATAATCTTAAAATATTAATTACCAACTAATATACTGCCGCAATAGGGCGACTTACTAACTACGGTTAAAAAGGTCAATAAATGTCCAATAATTTAAAATGTCAATTATAATAAAATTGCTTAAATTTTAATTACAAACTAATATAAATGCCGCAATAGGACGACTTACTATGACTAGGGTATGTGTATAATTCCAATTTAAAAGAGTCAAAATCAATAAAAGTCAAAGAATTAAAAACGTCAATGCTAAATAAAATACTAAAACTAATCCAAACTATTTACAGATTAAAGTCTCGCTGCTTGCAGTCCTGGTTAACAATTCAATTAAAAAGTGAATTAAAATGTAAAAATATATTTGTCTATTTATTTTATTTACAGATTGTAGATAAAACTTCCACGAATCCAAAACAGTTTTTGTTTCTGTTCCATCTACAATAGCCACTGAGTAAACCTCGTTTCTATGACTACTAAAACACGCTGACAAGAGTAAAATGTAATTTACTATTGTAGGTCACAAAAAAAGGGCGGGCATGAGCGGGCTTTCAAATCGGGTTTTTCGAAGTTTTGACCCACTTCCCGTGGGAGTATCCGGGTGATCGACACCTCTCCGAACGCGGGCCGACGAGACACGTCAGATGACGTACGCCGATTGTAGGAGGTCTATAGAAAAATTTTGAAAAATCTATAAAAAAACTGTAATTTTTAACCTAATTATTAAATTTTCTATGTTTCAGGTGGTCCGAGACAGCGGTCACTTAAGGCAACGTGAACCCAGGAGTGCACCTGATTATGCTGTGAAGAAATTTTTGGAAAATACAAAAATTTTGAAAATTTATGATACAAAATGTTGGTTAAAATTTTTCTAAGTCCAAGAAAAGTGTTTTCCTGGAATAACTTCGAAATTCCTGGACCGATTTCAAATTTTCTTGTTGATATAGGCGCAGCAGCGCGAGACGAACGATCTGACACCAAAAACTTTGGTGTAGGTCTAAAATTCAGATCTTGAGTTTGAATCGGTTAGGTTAGGTTAGGTTAGGTTAGGTTAGGTTAGGTTAGGTTAGGTTAGGTTAGGTTAGGTTAGGTTAGGTTAGGTTAGGTTAGGTTAGGTTAGGTTAGGTTAGGTTGCTCCCTTCGGGGTTGCGAGTGCTATGCTACGCGGACGACACCCTAGTCGTGGCCCGGGGGGGAAGATTTGAGGAGGTGGCGCGCCTGGCCACAGAGGGCGTTGCACTTGTGGTCGGGCGCATAAAGGCGTTGGGTCTCAGGGTGGCGGCCGAGAAGACCGAGGCCATTCTATTTCATGGGCCTCGGTGTGGGCCGCCTCCTGGGGCTCACATATATGTAGAGAATGTTAGGGTCCGGGTTGGGGCCCAGATAAAATATCTGGGCCTCACCCTGGACGGGCGATGGCGGTTCGAGTCCCACTTCAAGGGACTCGAACCGCGGATAGTGGGGGCGGCGGCAGCTCTCGGACGGCTTCTTCCGAACTCGGGAGGGCCGGGCGCGAGCTGCCGCCGTCTGTTTGCGGGGGTGGTGAGGAGCATGGCCGTCTACGGGGCACCGATCTGGGTAGATGCTCTCAGCGCCACGAACAGACGCGTGCTGCGTTCTACGCAGCGTATCGTGGCGCTGAGAGCCATTCGCGGATACCGATCGGTGTCCGCGGGGGCGGCCTGCGTCCTTGCCGGCTCCCCGCCGTGGGAGTTGGAGGCGGAGGTGCTCGCCGCCGTGTACAGGTTCACGGCGGCGGGGAGAGAGTTAGGGGAGCCTCCAGCTCCCACAGAGGTAGACCGGGTCCGGAGGGAGGCCCGGGAGGATGTTTTTAAGAGGTGGGAGGAGGACCTGGCGGACGCGCGCTATGGACATTATACCATAGATGCGGTCCGCCCGGTCCTCCGGGAATGGAGCAACAGGGAGCGTGGCTCCCTGAACTTTAGACTTGTGCAGGTACTATCCGGACATGGTTGCTTCGGATGGTACCTGCACAAGATTGCAAGGAGGGAGTCAAACACTACGTGCCACGAGTGCGGGGCTGTAGAAGACACGGCGCAGCACACTCTGTCTGAGTGTGCTGCGTGGGTGGAGCAGCGCCGCACTCTGGCCGTAGCTGTTGGGGGAGATCTCTCGCTGCCGAGTGTGGTAAAAGCCATGCTCGGCAGCGAGCAAGCATGGACGGCGATGGCTTCCTTCTGCGAGGACGTCATCTCGCAGAAGGAGGCTGCGGAGAGGGTTCGCGAGAGGGATCCCCTGAGCGGCCCTCTCCGCCAAAGAAGAACGGGTGGTAGGAGGAGGCGGTTTATCCGTCAACTCCCGCCACCCTAGCCGAACCAGAGGAGACGGGACGGGGGGGGCCCGTCTCCTCATTGCACTGGTTCGGCAGGAGGAGGAGACGGCTATCGGGTGTACATAGCTGTCTCCTAATTAGGCCGGGGCCCGGTTAGCCGGGCCGGCCCCCGGGGCGGCGCGGCAGAATGCCAGCGCAGTACCCGCGTCGCCCCATTATGGGGCGGCTGTACACCGCGGAGTTTTTTAGTGAGTAGGACTCTCACATAACCACTCGACCCCCCAATTCGAGTGTGTACCCATGACGGGTTTTCCACTCCGCGTTAACAAAAAAAAAAAAAAAAAAAAAAAAAAAGGTTAGGTTAGGTTAGGTTAGGTTAGGGACTGTGGAGGGGTATTGGCTGGAGGGCCATTAAAAGCTCCTGGGTGTGGCATGTGCGCGGCGCACCCAGTACCGGGCTGGGGCCGATGAGGGCTCAATTTGAGCCCCAAGGGCCCAGTTCCGGACAGCGGCTGGCGGGATCGGTAACTTTTATACCGGTCCCGGCAGGCGTACCGCAAACTTGACGGTTAAGGGAGTTAATATGGACGCAAAATTTAAAAAATCATTACCCCAGGAGGGTACCAGCTCCTCAGGAGCTGGAGAATCCCTCCCCGCGCCTAGCTCGGGCTGCCCCGCGTCTTCTGGGGGGGGCAGAATTCTGCGTAGTTCTTTTAAAAATAACACGACTTTGGCACATGAACAACGGAAAACTGGTTTGCCTATCGTTTCGGTGGAGAGAAATCCGTCGTTGGACAAATTCTCGGTTCGACATTGGACGGACAGTTTTGAGAAGTCGATCTCAACGACTAGTTTGGATGGTAGGAAGCGGTCGCTAGCTGACGATGGAGACGAGGTAGCTGTGGTAGAGATCCCTCCTGCCAAAGTCTCGACAGCGGGGAGAGGGAGATCCCGTGACAAGGGTTCGACTCGTGCAACGAAAGCTGGAAAGGCCGGTGGGTCACATGACTGTGCTATTGCCACACCGATCAAGGATGAGCCGTCGGAAAGCGCCGATGTAGGAGTGCTCGAGGGAATTGAGTTGCTCGACCCTGATAGTCTGAGGGCTCTTGCGACGGAGAATGTTGATGAGATCCTTGAGGTTGCCAAAAGATCTGGCAACCTCAAGGGTACCTACATCAAATCGCTCAAAGAAGCAGCATGGACTCTGCGAGAAGTAACGGCCACCGCTCTTACGCGCACGGTGACTTCAGAGAATCTTCTCCTGCGCCGTGAGACGGGGAGGCTGCGTCGTGAAGTCGAGGAGTTGAGGGCGGAACTTGCGTCGTTACGTTGTCGGGTGGAGTGTCCACCTCCGTCACCGTCACCATTGCCACAGGTGTTACCTCAGGCTTCACCGCAGGTGGATCTGGAGTTGTCCAGCGAAGTGACAGATTTCCTGCCAAAGACACTGCTCAAGGTGCTAGATGGATACATGGACAGGATGGAGAGATCTCTCCGGCTGTCGTTAGGGGAGATGATATCCGCACGTCTGGACGATCGTCTTCCACCCTCCGAAGTGGTCCGCCCGCCCTTAGGTGCGGACAGAGGGTTGGCTCCTGGTCCTTCTGGATCTCAGCCTGTAGGACGAAAGGCCGCGAGGTCCAAAGCTGCAAAGCCTAAGGCTTCGATGCCCATCCCTGATGTGACGACGACAGTCCATCCACAGGAGGCCGTGCCTGCTGCTCCTGCCCAAGATCAGGCTGGAGCTGGATCGGGATGGACGACCGTAACCAAGCGACGGAAAAAGAAGGAAAAGGCCTCATCGAATCTGAAGGCTACTGCGGGGGTGATTTCCACTCATAAGGGAATGCCTGGGCCCAAGCCCAAGCCTAAGCTTCCTTCGGCACCGCGCTCGGCTGCAGTGCTCCTTGCACTGCGGCCTGAGGCTGTGGCGGAGGGGCTATCGTATAGTGAGGCTCTACTTAGAGCACGGGACCGTCTCCCTTTGTCTGACCTGGGGATCGATAAAATATCTATTCGGTGTACTGCCTCGGGCAGCCGTATTATTGAGATACCGGGTGCCCGGGGAGTAGAGCAGGCGGATCAATTAGCCCTAAAGCTAAGTGAGATTATGGCAGATGTAGCCACAGTGGCGAGGCCCATTAAAAGAGCAGACATCCGAATCATTGGATTGGAGGACTCCGTCTCGGCGCATGAAGTCGTAGCGGCAGCGGCGGCTAAAGGCGGTTGCGAGCCAACCCTTATTAGGGCTGGTGAGATACGTCCCTACGGGAGAGGCAATGGCGCAATTCACTTGTCACTCCCAGTCGCCGCTGCCAGGACATTGGTGCAGTTAGGTCGTCTCCTTGTTGGCTGGAGTATGGCACGCGTCCGTCTCCTGCAAGGGGGGCCTTTGAGATGTTTCAGGTGTCTGGACGTGGGCCATACCCGGCCCACATGCCCTTCGGCAGTTGATAGGGGAGCCCTTTGCTTCCGTTGTGGACAGCCTGGCCACAAGGCGCAAGAGTGCACAGCTGCAAAGCTGCACTGTGCCCTGTGTGCCGACGCCGGAAGGCAGGCGAATCATTTCATGGGAGGTGCGAAATGTAGGCCACCCGTCCAAAAGACGGGGAGAGCGCCTGCAGCGCCAAGACCCCCTTAGGGGTTGAGCGTAGACGATGGGCAGTAGGTGGGGGTGTTTAACCGCCTTTCCTCTGCCCTTGCTGGACCAGGGGAGACGGGTCGGGGGGCCCGTCTTCCCATTGCACTGGCTCAGCCGTCTGGGAGACAGTTGGGGTGTACCAGACTGTCTCTCTTTAGCGCCGGGGCCCGACTGGGGCCGGCCGCCGGGGCGTTGCGGCAGATTGCAACCGCAGTGCCCGCGCGCCCCACTATGGCGGCCGATGGTACACCGTGGAGTTTTAGTGAGTAGGAGTCTCACATAACCACTCGTCCCCCCGGGCGGGTGTGTACCCATGACGGGTTTCTCCACGTTAAAAAAAAAAAAAAAAAAAAAAAAAAAAAAAAAAAAAAAAAAAAAAGGTTAGGTTAGGTTAGGTTAGGTTAGGTTAGGTTAGGTTAGGTTTTTGATTTCGACGTGTTATTTGGTTGTTGTTTCGATTTTCTTTCGTTACCATCGACTTGGCTTTTCCCTGGATCTGATTCCCGATTTACTTGATTTGGACTTTTGGCTGTGATTTTTCTTGGACATTGATTTTTCTTGGCGTTTGGTTTAGTTGATTTACTTTGTTCTGCTGTATTGGGGTGGAGCTTAGCTCCCTTCATCTGCTGGCAGCCAAATACTGGCAAATTGACCTCCCAATAATGGGCAAAGGTCAAAAAACCAGTTGTATTTAGACGACTTGGTTTCCGTGGACACTCGAATCTCGCTCATGGCGTCGGCGAGGGGTTTGGGCGGGTCTAGAAGTGCGGGGAAAGGCATTGTCGGTTCCCGGTTTGCGCCTTTAGAGGCTGAGAACCACGACGGAGGTGCATCCAGAGTTAAAACGAGGAAAAGAGGAGCGGATTGTGCGTCAGGACGCTCCAAAAGCGCGGGACGCTTAAATTCGGTACAAAAGGACGCTCAACGGTCCTTTCTGAATGAAAAGAGCACTGCTGGGGATGCAAGGTCGGACTCAGAGGCTGAAGAGGTGTCAGAGGAGGAAATCGAGGTTTACCTCGATAACATGGCAGGTGATCCTACAGCTTGCCTGACTATTACATCGGGGGGGGCTATAATACAAAGGAAAAGGTCTGTAGGGGACCGAGGAGATTCTTCGGAGTCTGAAATGGATGTGGCAGGGGCAGCAAAAATTAATACTGCCAGACGAGGTAGACACCGAAAGGTGGGTTGTACCGTAGGACGCACAGCTAAGGGCGAAGCTGATGAATCCTCTGATCGGGCCATCGCCAGCCAATCATATTTAAAAAAGTCCGCTGATGAGGAAGTTGTCAACATGGCAGCCTTTGACACGGAGAAGTTGAGAGCCCTCGCGGGCAATGGGGTAGATGAAATCCTAAATGTCTGCAGAAAGTCAGGAAACCTAAAAGGGACCTGCATCAGGGAGTTGAAGGGGGCTGCCAAGTCATTGATGGAAGTCGTCGAGACGCTCCTCGATCGATCCGTTAATGAAGAAACGGCTCGACTCCAGCGGGAGACAAATAATCTCCGCCGACAGGTGGCGCAATTACAGGAGGAGATTGCGTCGTGGAGGCGAGAGGCCGGCGCAAAGAAGGTGGTGGCTCCGCCCCCTCCAGCACAGTCGGGACCCACAACCTTGGAGTGGCGGCAACTTCTTGAGGAGGTTGAATCGCGTCTAGAGTCGCGAATAGAGCGGTCGGTTGTTGTCACGGTGGGCAATATCTTGGATGCCCGCCTCGACAACTTGGAAGATAGGCTGCTTCCCAGGCAGGTGCTCCGCCCGCCTCTGGCGGCAGATAAGAGTAAAACTGTTGCGGGCTCCTCAGGACCGGTGCCTGAGAAGAAAGGAGGGCAGAAGAAGACTGCAGCGGCAGCCACTGCTGCACCTCAGTCGTTGGAGGCGGAGGAGCGGGCTGAAGTCCTGGCCACTGAGACTGCAACACAAGCTCCAGCGGAGAAGGAGTCGTGGTCCACTGTGGTAAGGCGCAAGAAAAAGAATGCCACACCTGTGGCAGCGGCACCGGCAGTAGTGGCTCCCACGCCTCAGAAGAAGGCGCCAAAGCCTAAGCTGCCCTCTTCGCCACGGGCGGCTGCAGTAATAATTACCTTACAACCGGAGGCAGTGGCGAAGGGGGTTGATTATAGGGCGGCTCTAGTAGGAGCGCGGGAGGCGGTCCAGATTTCCGGACTAGGGATAGAGGAAATCAAGGTCCGGGAGACAGCCACTGGCTCCAGGATCATCGAACTTCCTGGTGCCAGTGGTGCTGAAAAAGCGGACGGCCTGGCGCTTAAGCTAAGGGAGGTGATGGCAGGGGTTGCGACAGTGACCAGGCCTGTCAAGAGGGCCGATATAAGAATCGTCGGCTTAGACGAGACGGTTGAGAAGGAGGAGCTGGTGGCGGTAGTGGCGGAGAGAAGTGGCTGCGAAGCATCCCAAATAAGGGCTGGCCAAATTCGCCAAAACTGGGGTGGCGGCGCTGTTCACCTTTCGCTCCCACTCGCCGCAGCCAAATCGCTGGTGGAAGCTGGGCGCCTCCTTATCGGGTGGAGTGTGGCACGAGTCCATCCACTTGAGGAGAAGCCACTGCGCTGTTTCCGGTGCATGGGCTTGGGCCACACTCGCCCGATGTGCGAGGCGATGGAGGACCATAGCGCCTTATGCTACAGGTGCGGGGGGGATGGCCATGCGGCGGCAGAGTGCGGAGCGGTAAAACTGCACTGTGCCGTATGTGCCGCCGCTGGCAAACCGGCAGAACATTATATGGGGGGGGCCAGCTGTAAGCCCCCCTCATCCAAGAGGTGGCCCCCCAGGGCTGGGGAGAGCAGGCCTAGGCCGGAGGTGGTTGGTACGGCCCGTTAATGGATCGGAGCCGTACCAACTACCTACAGGCTAATTTGAACCACTCCGCCACTGCACAAGACCTATTTGTGCAATCAGTGGCGGAGTGGAACATCGATATTGCGGTGGCTGCGGAGCCGTACTCTGTCCCCGCCCAACCTTATTGGGCGGGTGACATTGACGGCTCTGTAGCCATTTTTAGCACGGGGTCCCCCCTCTCCTTCAAGGAGAGGGGATCAGGGTTCGTGGCGGCCGCCTGGGGAGGGTATGGGGTAGTGGGTGTATACTTCTCCCCAAACCGGCCCCTGAGGGAGTTCGAGTCGTTTCTCGACTCCCTGGGGCCGGTGGTTGGGCGGCTGTCGCCACTCCCCATAGTCCTACTTGGCGACCTTAACGCCAAGTCGCGGGCATGGGGAGGGGTGGCCACGGACCCAAGAGGGGCAGCGGTGGAGGAGTGGGCAGTCCAGGCTGGGCTGTCCCTCCTCAACCGAGGGGCGGTGCACACGTGCGTGCGACAGAACGGAGGGTCCGTGGTGGACGTCTCCTTCGCCACGCCGTCTGTCGCACGCCGTGTGCAGGATTGGAGAGTGATGGAGGAGGTGGAGACCCTGTCAGACCACCGGTATATCCGGTTTGGGTTCTCCACCTCCTCAGAGGTGCCAGCGCGCCGGGCGCCGGGGGGGGCTATCTTCCCCCGATGGGTGGTGAGCCGCCTCAATCGGCAACTTGCTGAAGAGGCGGCCATCGTCCAGAGCTGGCGCGCGCCGGCTCCTAATGAGGGAGACATCGACGCGATCGCGGGCCGTTTCCGTAAGGCCCTTACGGCGGTCTGCGACGCGTCGATGCCGCGGAGCAAAAACCGCCCGCAAGGCAGGCGGGCGGTGTATTGGTGGACCCCGGAGATTGCCGATCTCCGGGTGGCCTGCTCCGCGGCGCGGCGGCAGCTTCAACGCTGCCGCCGGCGGCAAACCCGGCAAGAGGGAGAGGAGGCCCGGTTGCTTGGCCACTACAGGGAAGTCAGGAAGTCCCTGCAGGTGGCCATCAGCCGGGCAAAGGATGAGAAGTGGGAGGAGCTCCTCAGGACTCTAGACAGGGACCCGTGGGGGCGCCCGTACCGGGTAGCCCGGAAGAAGTTCCGGGGGCAGGCGCCCCCTTTAACGGAGTCCCTGGACTCAGAGGTCCTGGCGAGGGTCGTGGCCACGTTGCTGCCCGACCCTCCGGAGCTCCTCCCGCCTCCCATGCTAGATGAGAGTGCTGTTGCGGAGGAGCTGTTGCCACCCCCCCCCGTCACTGAGGAGGAGATGGGGTCGGTGGTAGAGCGCCTCCGCAACAAGCGGAGGGCGCCAGGCCCGGACGGAGTTCCGGGCCGGGTGTTGAGTGTGGCGCTGGACCACATGGGGGTAGAGCTTCGGGAGCTGTTCAACCGATGTTTGTCGTCTGGACGGTTCCCGAAGCTCTGGAAGATGGGGCGACTCTGCCTTCTGGGGAAGGAGGGTCGCCCCCCGGACTGCCCGTCCGCATACCGGCCCCTTGTGCTGCTGGACGACACGGGGAAGATGCTGGAGCGCATTCTGGCGTCTCGTGTCGTCCGGCACATGGCGGAAGTTGGGCCGGTACTTTCGGACCGGCAGTTTGGTTTCCGGAGAGGGCGTTCAACGCTGGACGCCCTCTCCACCCTGAAGGAGTGGTCCGCGGAGGCGGCCGAGGGGGGAGGTAGGCTGTTGGCGGTGTCGTTAGACATCGCCAACGCCTTCAACAGTCTGCCGCACGGTGTTATACGGGAGGCGCTCCGGTTTTTCGGAGTGCCCTCGTACCTGCGGCGGCTGTTGGGGGACTACCTCCAGGGCAGGGAGGTCGCCTTCGTGGACGGAAGGGGGGCTGTGGTCCGGCGTCGCACTGGGTGTGGTGTTCCACAGGGGTCGGTGTTGGGGCCGCTCCTGTGGAACATGGGCTACGACTGGGTGCTCCGCGTAGCGCTCCCTTCGGGGGTGCGAGTGCTATGCTACGCGGATGACACCCTAGTCGTAGCCCGGGGGGGATGTTTTAAGGAGGTGGCGCGCCTGGCCACAGAGGGCACTGCCCTTGTGGTCAGGCGCATAAAGGCGTTGGGCCTTAGGGTGGCGGCCGAGAAGACCGAGGCCATACTCTTTCATGGGCCTCGGTGTGGGCCGCCTCCTGGGGCCCACATATATGTGGAGGGCGTTAGGGTCCGGGTTGGGGCCCAGATGAAATATCTGGGCCTCAACCTGGACGGTCGCTGGCGGTTCGAGTCCCACTTTAAGGGACTCGAACCGCGGATAGTGGGAGCGGCGGCGGCTCTCGGCCGGCTTCTCCCGAATTCGGGGGGGCCGGGCGCGAGCTGTCGCCGTTTGTTCGCGGGAGTTATCAGAAGCATGGCCGTCTACGGGGCACCGATCTGGGCGGATGCCCTCAGCGCCACGAACAGACGCGTACTGCGTGCTACGCAGCGTGTCGTGGCGCTGAGAGTAATCCGCGGGTACCGGTCGGTGTCCGCGGGGGCGGCCATGGTTCTTGCTGGCTCCCCGCCGTGGGAGTTGGAGGCGGAGGTGCTCGCCGCCGTGTACAAATTCACGGCGGCGAGGAGAGCGTTAGGGGAGCCTCCAGCTCCCACAGAGGTGGACAGGGTCCGGCGGGAGGCCCGGGAGGAGGTCACTAGGAGATGGGAGGAGGACCTGGCGGACGCGCGCTATGGGCGTTATACCATAGACGCCGTCCGCCCGGTCCTCCGGGAGTGGTGCGCCAGGGAGCGGGGCTCCCTGACGTTTAGACTTGTGCAGGTGCTATCCGGACATGGTTGTTTCGGATGGTACCTGCACAAGATAGCACGGAGGGAGCCCAACACTACGTGCCACGAGTGCGGGGCTGCAGAGGACACGGCGCAGCACACTTTGTCTGAGTGTGCTGCGTGGGTGGGGCAGCGCCGCACTCTGGCCGTAGATGTTGGAGGAGGAGACCTCTCGCTGCCGAGTGTGGTGAGAGCCATGCTCGGCAGCGAGAATGCATGGAAGGCGATGGCCTCCTTCTGCGAGGAAGTCATCTCGCAGAAGGAGGCTGCGGAGAGGGCACGCGAGGGGGATCCCCTGAGCGGCCCTCTCCGACAAAGAAGAACGGGTGGCAGGAGGAGGCGGTTCATTCGCCAACTCCCGCCACCCTAGCCGAGCCAGAGGAGACGGGTCGGGGGGCCCGTCTTCTCATTGCACAGGCTCGGCGGACGGAGGAGACGGCTAGGGTGTACTGAGCCGTCTCCTATTTAGGCCGGGGCCCGGTTCAGCCGGGCCGGCCGCCGGGGCGGCGCGGCAGAATGCCAGCGCAGTGCCCGCGTCGCCCCAGTATGGCGGCGGATGGTACACCGTGGAGTTTTAGTGAGTGAGTAGGAGTCTCACATAACCACTCGTCCCCCCGGGCGGGTGTGTACCCATGATGGGTTTCTCCACGTTACAAAAAAAAAAAAAAAAAAAAAAAAAAAAAAAAAAAAAAAAAAAAAAAAAAAAAAAAAAAAAAAAAAAAAAAAAAAGGTTAGGTTAGGTTAGGTTAGGTTAGGTTAGGTTAGGTTGGGGTGCGTGTCAGGAACCTCCTCGTGGTGCACTCCGGGCAACGTCGACCAGTCTGGTCGGCGGCTGATACCTGACAAACTCCTCCCGGTATCCCTCTGGTTATCAGAGGGGACTGTGGAGGGGTATTGGCTGGAGGGCCATTAAAAGCTCCTGGGTGTGGCATGTGCGCGGCGCACCCAGTACCGGGCTGGGGCCGATGAGGGCTCAATCTGAGCCCCAAGGGCCCAGTTCCGGACAGCGGCTGGCGGGATCGGTAGCTTTTATACCGGTCCCGGCAGGCGTACCGCAAACTGACGGTAGAAGGAGATAAGGATGGAGGCAAAACCAAAAAAGTTATTACCCCAGGAGGGTACCAGCTCCTCGGGAGCTGGAGAATCCCTCTCCGAGCCTGGCTCGGGCTGCCCGCGTTCTCTGGGGGGGGCAAAGTTTTGCATAGTAAGAAAACGACGACCTTAGCAAGTAACCGGACTGCTGATTCTCATGACGATACGACCTTGGCTTCGCCCACACGGAACTTTGAAACGCCTTTTATAAGGCTTGACAGGAATTTGAGGCTTGATGCATTTGCGATTAAGCACTGGGGAGAAAGCTCCGGAATGGAGACTGTGGCTTTTGACTCCAGAAAGCGGCGGCTTAAAGTTAGTAAAACGGGTTTGCTTGAAGTGGAAACACCTCCAAGCAAAGTTTCGACTGCTGGGAGGGGTAAGACTCGAGGCCCTGGCTGCTCTGTGGGGTTGGTGCATGGGGCAGTAACTGATGCGGCGCCACAGGTGTGCCCTCTTCCTGGGTCGACGAGCTCTCTTGAGGATGGTGAACCTGTGGATGAGGCTGGTGCCATTGCGGATGTGGGAGTGCTTGATGGCATCGAGCTTCTCGACCCAGATATGCTTAGAGCACTCGCAAAGGAGAAGGTAGATGATATCCTTGGGGTTGCCAAGAAGTCTGGCAACCTCAAGGGTACGTTTGTCAAAAAACTTAAGGAGGCGGCATGGACGCTCCGGGAAGTTACTGCCACTGCTCTCACGCGTACGGTGGTGGAGGAGACCCTCGTTCTGCGGCGCGAGACGGGGAGGTTACGTCGGGAGATCGAGAGTCTCAAGGCGGAGCTCTCCTCGTTACGTAGTCGGGTCGAGGTTGCTCCTGTGCTGCCGTCGTCACAAGGGCTGCCGGATCTAGGGCAGAGTCAAGATCCTTTGCCGAAGGCGTTGGTGGAAGCGCTGGGGGTCCACATGGCGGGGATGGAGCGGTCTCTCCGGGTCACGATGGGGGAGGTCGTGACCGCCCAAATTGAGGCCCTGGAGGACCGCCTCCTTCCCGCCAAAGTGGTTCGCCCCCCTCTGGCCGCCGAGAAAAAGAAGAGGAATGGTCCCACATTATCCAAGCCTACTAGGCGTAAGGCTGTGGAACGAAAGAGCGTAGAGCCTCTGGGAATAGAGTTGGGCTCATTTCCGGCCCTGAATCCTGTTCCCATCCCGGCTCCAAATCCCGACCCTATAGTGGGCCCTGAACAAGAGGATGGGTGGACTACCGTGGCCCGTCGCCGTAAACGCCAGGCCAGGGAAGCCCGGAAAGATCCAGCTGTTACTCAGTCGGCTGCTGAAACTGTAGCTCGTGCATCTAGCACAAAATTGCCGGCTACCAGAGGCAAGAAGAAGCTCCCCTCGTCACCGCGCTCTGCTGCAGTGCTTATTACGCTGCAGCCTGGGGCGCTGGCGGGGGGAGTCAGCTACAAGGCGGCTCTGTTGAAGGCACAGCAACATGCCGTGATGGCGGATTTGGAGCTTGACAACATCTCGCTTCGGCTCTCAGCAACGGGGGCTAGAATTGTCGAGATCTCAGGTGCCCGTGGAGACGAACAGGCTGACCGGCTTGCCGAAAAACTTCGGGTGGCGATGGCCGACGTGGCCACTATAGCCAGGCCGGTCAAAAAGGCCGATATCCGCATCGTGGGCCTAGACGAAACGGTGTCGGTGGAGCAGGTTGTGCTTGCTGCGGCAACGAAGGGAGGCTGCGAGGCAGCACTCATTCGGGCGGGGGAAATTCGACCTTATGGCAGGGGCAGTGGAGCGGTACATTTATCGCTCCCAGCTGCCGCTGCTAAGGCCTTAATTGAGGCGAAACGGCTTCGGGTTGGGTGGAGTTCGGCGCGAGTACGCCTCCTGGAGGACGGGCCCATGCGGTGTTTCCGCTGTATGGAGGTGGGCCACACGCGCCCACTCTGCCCATCAACGGCTGTGGATAGAGGAACCTTGTGCTTCCGCTGCGGAGAGCCTGGCCACAAGGCGCAACAGTGTACAGCTGAAAAGCTGCATTGCGCCTTGTGTGCCGACGCCGGCAGGCCGTCGGGGCATTATATGGGGGGAGCGGCCTGCAGGCCGCCAGAACCAGCGAAGAGAGCTGCACCGGCACCGAGACCTCCGTAGGGGGGTTGCGTAGACGTTGGGTGGCAGGAGGGGGCGGTTTACTCGCCTCCTTCCTCCGCCCTTGCTGGACCAAGGGGAGACGGGTCGGGGGGCCCGTCTTCCCATTGCACTGGTTCAGCCGTCTGGGAGACAGTTGGGGTTGTACCAGACTGTCTCTCTTTAGCGCCTGGGCCCGACTGGGGCCGGCCGCCGGGGCGTCGCGGCAGATTGCAACCGCAGTGCCCGCACGTCCCACTATGGCGGCCGATGGTACACCGTGGAGTTTTAGTGAGTAGGAGTCTCACATAACCACTCGTCCCCCCGGGCGGGTGTGTACCCATGAAGGGTTTCTCCACGTAAAAAAAAAAAAAAAAAAAAAAAGGTTAGGTTAGGTTCGGTTAGGTTGGGGTGCGACCCCCCCGGAGGGTTCCCGCCTTGTCGTGGCGGGGGGGCTTAGTAACCGTGGCTTGGTCCCCCACGGTGAAGCCAAGAGGAACCCACAGGCGAGGCTGCTAGTCAGGGCTTTGGGCATAAGAGCCCAGACGAAGCGGCCAACAGTAGGTTGCGGTGGTGTATGGGCGCCACCGCCGCTGAGGCGAGCCGCGGTGTCGTATGGGAGGCACCGCGGCTGAAGGAGACAGGCCGCGGCGGGAGAGGTGTGTCGGTGTTTCGTTGTGCCGCTCACCCTACCTTCCGCGGCCTCGACGGGGTCGCCACCGTCGCTAAAAGATGGCGGACGCGGTGGGGTCGCAGGGGAAGAGGCGTGTCGGTGTTTCGTTGTGCCGCTCTCCCTGTCCTCTGCGACCGTGAGGAAGAAAACCTCGCTAAAAAATTGAGAGGAAGACAACCTCTTTAAAAAATCACAAGGGCGGGGTTCTGGTCCTGCGGGGCCGGAGCCTGGAGGAAGAAAACCTCGTTAAAAAATCACCGAGGAAGACAACCTCGTTAAAAAATCACCAGGCGTCGGGTTCTGGTGGACGTGTGGGCCTGAACCCGGAGGAAGAAAACCTCCTTAAAAATCACCGAGGAATAAAACCTCGTGAAAAAATTAAACGGAGGCTGGGGCTGCGGTCGGTGATGGGCGTCCCAGTGGGGAGAGCCTCTCTTCGGGGGGGCAGCGCTTGTCGGTGGGCACAGAAGTAATGCGCAAGCGATTCCTGTGCTCCCGACGCCAAGCGCTCCGGAGGCGATGTTTGGGTTTTTAGTGGGTACAGTCCCACATAACCAGTCTGCTGTCCTCCGCGGCGGGCTGGTACCCATGATGGGTTTTCCCAAACTAAAAAAAAAAAAAAAAAAAAAAAAAAAAAAGGTTGGGGTGCGAACCCCCCCGGAGGGTTCCCGCCTTGTCGTGGCGGGGGGGCTTAGTAACCGTGACTTGGTCCCCCACGGTGAAGCCAAGAGGAACCCACAGGCGAGGCTGCTAGTCAGGGCTTTTGGCGTTTGAGCCCGGATGAAGCGGCCAACAGTAGGTTGCGGTGGTGTATGGGCGCCACCGCCGCTGAGGCGAGCCGCGGTGTCGTATGGGAGGCACCGCGGCTGAAGGAGACAGGCCGCGGCGGGAGAGGTGTGTCGGTGTTTCGTTGTGCCGCTCACCCTACCTTCCGCGGCCTCGACGGGGTCGCCACCGTCGCTAAAAGATGGCGGACGCGGTGGGGTCGCAGGGGAAGAGGCGTGTCGGTGTTTCGTTGTGCCGCTCTCCCTGTCCTCTGCGACCGTGAGGAAGAAAACCTCGCTAAAAAATTGAGAGGAAGACAACCTCTTTAAAAAATCACAAGGGCGGGTTTCTGGTCCTGCGGGGCCGGAGCCTGGAGGAAGAAAACCTCGTTAAAAAATCACCGAGGAAGACAACCTCGTTAAAAAATCACCAGGCGTCGGGTTCTGGTGGACGTGTGGGCCTGAACCCGGAGGAAGAAAACCTCCTTAAAAAATCACCGAGGAATAAAACCTCGTGAAAAAATTGAACGGAGGCTGGGGCTGCGGTCGGTGATGGGCGTCCCAGTGGGGAGAGCCTCTCTTCGGGGGGGCAGCGCTTGTCGGTGGGCACAGAGGTAATGCGTAAGCGATTCCTGTGCCCCCGACGCCAAGCGCTCCGGAGGCGATGTTTGGGTTTTTAGTGGGTACAGTCCCACATAACCAGTCTGCTGTCCTCCGCGGCGGGCTGCTACCCATGATGGGTTTTCCCAAACTAAAAAAAAAAAAAAAAAAAAAAAAAAAAGGTTGGGGTGCGAGTCAGGAACCTCCGCGTGGTGCATCCCGGGCAACGGCGGTCGCTTCTCGGCCGACGGCTAATACCTGACAGGGGGGGCCTCGTTTATCGTCTCTCTGCTCCTTAGAGCTGACGCAGGACATGGCGTGTTGGCGGGCTCGGCGTGCACTCACTCTGCCGTCGGGCGGACAGGTTGGACACGTTGTCTGGCTTGCCACCGTCGATCTCGTAATCCCATCGGAGTGTCGTGGTCACGTCTCGCGGCTTCGTATGGGACCGAGGGTCTTGGCTTAATCGCCCGGACCGCGAGGAAGAAAACCTCTATAAAAAATTACCCTAATCCCAAGCGGCGGCGCACCGCGAGGGGATGCGTGGCTGGTGGGAGACCAGTCACGAGTGCGACCCCCGTCAGAGAACCGGCCGACTCTCTTGACGGGTTACGCTAGGCTTACCCAGGCACAGGGGGCACTGCCTGGGTGGACTGTTACTTCCCCCACAATCGTGGGAACAAAAATGAGCCAACTTTTAAAACAAAACTCTGTAAATATTGTAAATATAACTAGTTGTAAGAAAGACGATGAGGGTTGCTCCACCAGTGGAGTTACGTGCGAGGAAAGAAAAACAGATGGTCACAAGGGTGAATTCAACCCCGTTGTGGCTATCGTAAGGGACCCTTCACTGGACAGGCTGTCGGTGTGTAGTGAGTCCAGTGAGGCCTCTATGGTGACGGTAGGGTCGTCTGAGAACCCTTTGTCTGGCGCTGAGGACGCTCCGCCAAGCTCCTTCTGGCGGAAAAGGAAGGTCGAAGGTGCTGACCAGACGCAAACGCCAGTTTCTATCCCCAAAAAGGGTAGGGGGCGGCCCCCAACTACAGGAGAATATGTGGGGTTGGCAAAGGTGAAGGAAGATTACATCCGCAAGAAAGAGGAGCTGCTCCGCCTTACAGCCGAAGAGGAGGTGGCAGAGGCGGCATCGCGGGCACGGCTTAATAGGGCCGCAAAGGAGATCATCTCTGCTCCGGAGGAAGAACTCTCCTCCCAATTAAACGAGAGAATACTGGGCGACGTTGAGGTGATCCTCAAGGTCGCCAAAAAGTCATCAAATCTTAAGGGAACTTACCAAAAGGCCCTTAAGGATGCCGCTGTGTCCATTAAGGACGCAGTAGAGAAATATTACAGTCGGACCACAACAGAGGAATTGGCAAGGGTCCAAGCAGCATACGCAAGGCTGGAGGAGACGAATGCCAAACAATCGGAAGAGCTGGCAGAGCTCCGGAAGGAGCTCGCGGAAATGAGGGTGGACCTGAATAAAGTCCGCCAGCCATCGCCAGGAGCTGAAGTCTCTCTAGTCACAGCGACAGAGACAGGACTGGACCCTTTAACTTCTCCAGCACCACGGAGGAGGGAGCAGTTTCCGCCGTTGCCAGGGAGGCCTCGGAGCGAGAATTCTGACATTGACCAGAAGTTCGAGCGCATACTCAACATAATGAGTGCTCGCTTCGAGGCCTTGGAGGACAGGCTCCTCCCAGAAAGACAACTCCGCCCTCCTTTGGCGGCGGATAGAAAGGCTGCGCAGACGGCGAAAACGAAAGCGCCGGAAACTCGGCCTCCACGGCAGCCGGGTCCCCGGCAAGTGGTTGCGCAGAAAGGTAGCCAAAAAACAGGGAAAGCAGGGCCCAATTCAGCTGCACCCGCCTATCGTCCCTCCTATAGCGAGAAGGTGGCCACTCCCAAACCTTCTGAGGGAGAATGGGTTTTAGTAGGCAAGGGGGGTAAGGCCACGAAGAAAAAGGTGAAAAAGGCGGCTAAAGTAGCACCTCCAAAAAGGAACAGAGCCCCCAAACTTCGCCCCTCCAAATCCACTGCGGTGGTTATAACACTGCAACCTGAGGCTGCGAAGAGGGGCATCACCTACAGGGAGGTGCTAACGAAAACATGGGAGCAAGTCGACCTTGGCGCTCTAGGCATTGAGGGCGTCAACTATAGAAGGGCGGCAACAGGGGCTGCCCTCTTAGAGGTTCCAGGTGCCACCAGTGGTCCGCAAGCAGACGCCCTTGCAGAAAAAATTAGGGCGTCCTTTCCAGCAGAGGACATTCGGGTGTCCAGGCCTATGAGGTGTGCAGACGTGCGCATTTCGGGGCTGGATGACTCCGTTACAGCAGAGAAGCTGATTGCCGCCATTGCACGTGCTGGGGAATGCCCCCCAGAGCACGTTAAGGCCACTGATCCACGCCCCAGCTTTAATGGGGCTGGAACGGCCGTGGTTTCGTGCCCAGTGACGGTGGCCAAAAAACTCGGCGACGGCCGTAAGCTATTGGTGGGTTGGGTGTCGGCGCGAGTAAAAGTCTTGCAGCCCCGCTCACAGAGGTGTTTCCGTTGCCTTCAGGCCGGTCATCTGGGGGCAAAATGCTCCTCAGAAGTTGACTGCAGTGCACTCTGCTATCGCTGCAGTCAACCAGGCCATAAGGCGGCAGCCTGCACAGTGGACCCGCATTGCTTAATATGTGCAGGTGCGGGTAAAACCAGCTGGGCACCGGGTGGGGGGCAAGACATGCGTTGCGTCGTCGCCACCCAAGAAGAGAAGGAGAGGGAAGAAGGGAAAAGACCCTGCACAGCCCCTTGCCTCGTCGGCTGCTCCGGTAGCGCCATCGATGAACCAAACGGAGGAGATGGATGAAGTCAATTAGTAATGGCCATCCGTCTCCTCCAAGCGAATCTAAACCACTGTGCCAGTGCGCAGGACCTGCTAGTCCAAAGCATGGCACAGTGGTCAATCAACGTCGCCGTGATAGCCGAGCCATACTTCGTGCCGCCCCGAGATAACTGGGCGGGTAATCGAGATAGCTCGGTGGCCATCATTTCCCAGCCCGCCGCCGGCTCCCCGCCCTTCACTAACATCAAGGAGGGCCAGGGATACGTGGCGGCGCGTCTCGGCGACGTTGTGGTGGTGGGGGTGTACGCACCCCCTCGATGGAGTCTCGCTGACTTCGAGGCACTTTTGGTAGAGTTGGGCACTGTCGTCTCGGGCAGCCACCCTCACCCTGTCCTAGTCCTCGGGGACTTCAATGCAAAATCTACGGCTTGGGGTTCCCCGTCCACGGACGCAAGGGGTGAGGTGCTGGAAGAGTGGGCCGTAACATCTGGCCTACTCGTTCTCAATAGGGGCTCCGTAAACACGTGCGTGCGACCGCAGGGCGAATCCATAGTGGACCTATCGTTCGCAAGCCCTGCAATAAGCACGCCGTGTTCGGGACTGGAGAGTCCTGGAGGGGTAGAGACACTTTCGGACCATCTTTACATACAGTTCGAAGTGTCCGCCCAGACCTCGGGACGACTGGTCCCGAGAGGCCCGGAGGAGGACAGTCCACGTTGGGCTCTGGGACGCCTCGATCGCGAGGTGTTCCTCGAGGCCGCCATCGTGCAAGCCTGGGTGATGGATGGAACACCCGAGAGGCCTGCCGATGTCGAAGATGGGGCGGAGCGACTGCGAGCCGCCGTGTCGCATATGTGTGACGCGGCGATGCCGAGAGTTGGGCGTCGTCCAGCTAAGCGCCAGGTGTACTGGTGGAACGCTGAAATCGCGCAGCTGCGCGCACTTTGCGTAGCAGCGCGCCGCCAGTACACCAGGATAAGGCGCAGACGACGTCATTCGCAGGTCGCAAGCCCCGGAGAGGCGGAGCTGCATGAGGGTTACAGAGCAGCTAAGCTCACCCTCCGACGGGCCATTGAGCGCGCAAAAGCTCTGGCCAGAGAGGAATTCCTGGAGACGCTCAATCGGGATCCGTGGGGGCGCCCGTACCGGATGGTACGCGGCAAAACTTCGCCAATGGGCCCCCCCGGTAACCCAGAGTCTCCAGTCAGAGTTCCTCGAGGAGGTGGTGAGAGCGCTCTGTTTCCCTCCAGGGAGGAGTTTTCACCTCCCCACATGGCTCCGCCCGCGGCCGAGCCTGACGTGGACCGAGACGACGTGCCCGACGTGACCCAGGAAGAATTGAGGGCGGCGGTGAAACGCCTCGTGGCCAAAACACCGCCCCCAGGGCCCGACGGCCTGCCTGGTCGAGCGTGGGTCCTGGCCCAAGAGGTCCTCGAGCCCCGACTATTGGGACTCCTCAGCGCGTGTCTGGAGCAGGGCCGGTTTCCGTCGAAGTGGAAAACCGGCCGTCTAGTCCTGCTCCAAAAGCCGGGGCGCCCGGCGGACTCGCCGTCTGCGTACCGCCCCATTGTGCTGCTCGACGAGGTGGGCAAACTCTTCGAGAGAGTGATTGCAAACCGCCTCGTCGGCCATTTAACGCACGTGGGGCCGGATCTGGCGGCGAACCAGTTCGGTTTCCGCAGAGGGCGCTCCACGATTGATGCGATCGCGCAAGTCAGGAGTCTGGCGGAGGAGGCCATTGCTCGGGGCGAGGTGGTGATAGCGGTGTCTTTAGACATCGCAAATGCCTTTAACACCTTGCCCTGGGCCACAATTAGAGAGGCGCTCCGATTTCACGGAGTGCCATCCTACCTCCGCCGCATAGTCGGGGCGTACCTCTCCGAGAGGTATGTAGTCTTCCCGGGTCGGAGTGGAATGTGTCAGCGAGACGTCGTATCCGGTGTTCCCCAGGGGTCAGTTTTGGGCCCTCTTCTCTGGAACATCGGATACGACTGGGTGTTGCGCGGTGCGCTCCTCCGTGGCCTCAGTGTCGTATGTTATGCCGACGACACACTGGTCACGTCGAGAGCTAAGTCGCACCGCGAAGCCGCGATATTGGTAACAGCTGGGGTGGCACACGTCGTCGGTCGGATTCGGCGTCTGGGACTAAAAGTGGCGCTGCAAAAATCCGAGGCTCTGTGTTTCCATGGGCCTCGGAATGCGCCACCGAGAGGGTCCCAGATCATCGTGGGAGGTGTCCCAATCGGCATCCAGTCCAATATGAAATATCTTGGACTCGTTCTGGATAGCCGATGGGACTTTGTAGAGCACTTCAGGCAGCTGACCCCCCGTCTTATGGGCGCTGCGGCCGCGTTAGCGCGGCTGTTGCCCAACTTGGGGGGTCCAAATTCCGCTTGCCGAAGGCTCTACATGGGGATCGTGCGGTCCATGGCCCTTTACGGGGCCCCGGTGTGGGCTGAAGAAAACCTGGCGGCCCTAAATATCGCCGCTCTGCGCAAACCGGATGTTTCGGGAGTTACCTGTGTCGCATAGGCAGAGAGTCAACAACTGGGTGCCATCATTGTGGCTGCGCGGTCGATAACGCGCAGCACACACTGGCCGCCTGTCCCGCATGGGACTCGTCACGCCGCGACCTCATCGCGGCTATAGGGCCCGATCTCTCACTCCCGACTGTCGTTTCGTCCATGGTTGAGAGTGAGAGCGGGTGGAACTCCGTCGCCTCATTCTGCGAGGACGTCATGCTCGCAAAGGAAGCGGCGGAGAGGGAGAGGGAGCAGACGTCAGAGCTCCCCTCCCGCGGTCGACGAACCCGGCGGCGTAGGGTCAGGAACGACCTCCTGCCGCCGTAAAAAACGGCCTGCGGGCGTCGGACGCGGGCACGTCCTTCGCCCTTGCAGCTAATGCACAGGCCCGAGGCGTGGCGCATCAGTGTTCGATGCGCCCCTCGTAGGTTCGTCGGAGGGTGTCACACACATCACGACCCCTCAGACCGCTGAAGGTGGCCCCTTATGAGGGGCCTACACCCGTCGGGCGAGTAGAAGTAATGCGCAAGCTGTCCCTACTCCCCGGCCAAATGGGTGAAAGAGGAACACCGTGGGGTTTTAGTCAGTAAGAGTCTGACATACCCCTCTCGAGCTGCCCGGCTCGGGAGGCGGATCCATGCAGGATTTCCCCACGATAAAAAAAAAAAAAAAAAAAAAAAAAAAAAAAAGGTTAGGTTAGGTTAGGTTAGGTTAGGTTAGGTTAGGTTAGGTTAGGTTAGGTTAGGTTAGGTTGGGGTGCGATGTCAGAAACCTCCTCGTGGTGCACCCCGGGCAACGTCGACCAGTTTGGTTGGCGGCTAATTTCTGACGCGCTCCTCCTGGTATCCCTCTGCTTATCAGAGGGGACTATGGAGGAGCGCCGGCTGGAGGGCCGTTAAAAGCTCCTGGGTGTGGCGTGTGAGCAGCGCACCCAGTACCGGGCTGGGGCCGATGAGGGCTCAGTTTGAGCCCCAAGGGCCCAGTTCCGGGTAGCGGCTGGCGGGATTGGTTGTTTCATACCGATCCCGGCAGGCGTACTGCGAACTGGAGGGAGTTAGAGATATGATGATGAAGAACGCAAAATTAAAAAGTAAAATACCCCAGGAGGGTACCCGCAAGGGAGAATCCCTCCCCGAGCATAGCTCGGGCTGCCCCACGTTCTCTGGGGGGGGCAAAATTTTGCGAGATTCAGTTAAACCGACGACCATGGCTAGTGATAGGACTACCGATTCGAAACCTACGACGACTTCGGCTTCCCAAAGGAAAACTGATTTGCCTGTGGTGATTTTGCAGAGGAACGCTTCGCTTGACCGATTCTCGGTACGGCACTGGAGCGATAGTTTCGGTTGCTCTTCGTCGGTGGTAGGCTCAATCGAGTCCAAGCGGACTTTCACACAAAGGTCCGACTCGGATACAGACCCGGAGGGTGTGGAGGTCGCGCGCGAAAATGGCAACGGCAAGTAGGGGCAGGGGTCGTGACCCGGCTTGCGTTGCAAGGGTGACTAGAGTGGCATCCGCAGCGGCAGCCGCTAAAGAGTTGGACCGGTCCCGGGAACGGTCTTCTGCTGAACAGGCCGGCATAGGGAAGACATGTGACAGGGCGGATGTGAGCGTCCTCGAAGATATAGAGTTACTCGACCCAGAGAGCTTGAGGACTCTTGCTAAAGAAAAAGTTGACTCGATCCTGAATGTTGCCAAGAGGTCCGGCAGCTTGAAAGGGACATTCGTGAAGGCGTTGAAGGAAGCCGCCTGGACACTCCAGGAGGTGACAACCACCGCCCTCGCGCGTACTGTGGCCGAGGAAACCCTACTCCTCCGGAGGGAGACCAGGAAGCTACGCGAGGAAGTGGAGAGCCTCAGGGCGGAGATGGCCTCCTTACGTGGCAGAGCAGAAGCCCAATTGCCACCACCCTTGCTGCAGACGCAGAGAGAGCTCACTTCATCTCTGCCACCTGCGCCGCAAGCGGAAACCAGCATGGGAGAGCAGCACCTGCCGCAAGCTCTCATAGAGGCTATTGACAGCCATATGGAGAGGAGAGAGCGTTCTTTCCGGCAGACCATAGGCGAGGTGATATCCGCCCGCTTAGAAGCTATTGAGGACCGCCTCCTTCCTGCTGAGGTGACTCGCCCCTCCTTGGCCGCTGATAGAAGGTTGGAGATACCTGGCCCGGCGGTTAAGTCGAAGCCTGTTGGGGCCAATAAGAATTCACCTTCTAAATCCACGCCTGCACCCTGTGCTTCATCCGAACAGGATTGTGTTTCGGTCCCGGTATCGTCTGCACACATGGCGCCGAATGAAGAAGTGTCGTGGTCTACTGTGACCCGTCGCAAGAGGAAGAGGACGAAGAAGACGGTGAAGGTATTGGCGGCTACGGTGGCTCCTGCTCCTTCAAAGGGTATGCCTCGGAAGGCAAAGGCGAAGCTCCCCAAGAGTCCGCCCTCGGCTGCAGTGATCATCACACTGCAGCCTGAGGCAGTGGCTCAAGGTTTCAGCTATAAGGCAGCCCTTCTGAGGGCTAAGACGGCGGTCAACCTGACGTCACTGGGTATAGACCGATTCACGTTCCGTGAAACCAAAGCGGGCGCCAGGATCATTGAGATTCCTGGCGACCAAGGTTCGGAGCGGGCAGACAAACTGGCGCAGGGTCTCCAGGCGGCGTTAGCGGACGTCGCCCTGATCAACAGGCCAGTAAAAAGAGTAAACGTCCGCATCGTTGGCCTGGACGATTCTGTGTCCAGTGAGGAGGTTGTCGCTGCAGCGGCGCTAAAGGGGGGTTGTCCGCCGGACCAAATTAGGGCCGGCGAAATTCGCAATCGAAGCGGTGGTTTAGGTGCAATTCACCTATCGGTGCCTATCGCCGCGGCCAGGACATTGACGGAGGCTGGACGTCTCCTTGTCGGCTGGAGTGCGGCCCGAGTTCACCTTTTGGACCGTAAGCCTATGCGCTGCTATAAGTGCATGGGCTTGGGCCACACTCGGCATACATGCCCGTCGACAGCCGACAGGGAGGCGTTGTGCTTCCGTTGCGGGAAGCCCGGTCACAGGGCTCTGCAGTGTGAGGCTCAGGCGCTGAACTGTGCTTACTGCAAAGATGCAGGAAGGCCATCCGGCCACTACATGGGGGGTGCCAGTTGCCAGCCACCTCCCGTAAAAGGGAGGGTAGCTGTAGCACCAACGCCGATACCTCCTGAGGACTTCAGCGTAGACGTTGGGTAGAAGGGGGGGGTCGCTTTCGCCTCCTTCCTCTGCCTTTGCTGAACCAAGGATAGACGGGTCGGGGGGGCCCGTCTTCCCATTGCACTGGTTCAGCCGTCTGGGAGACAGTTGGGGTTGTACCAGACTGTCTCTCTTTAGCGCCGGGGCCCGACTGGGGCCGGCCGCCGGGGCGACGCGGCAGGTTGCAACCGCATTGCCCGCGGCGTCCCGCTATGGCGGCCGATGGTACACCGTGGAGTTTTAGTGAGTAGGAGTCTCACATAACCACTCGTCCCCCCGGGCGGGTGTGTACCCATGACGGGTTTCTCCACGTAAAAAAAAAAAAAAAAAAAAAAAGGTTAGGTTAGGTTGGGGTGCGATGTCAGAAACCTCCTCGTGGTGCACCCCGGGCAACGTCGACCACTTTGGTCGGCGGCTAATATCTGACGCGCTCCTCCTGGTATCCCTCTGCTTATCAGAGGGGACTATGGAGGAGTGCTGGCTGGAGGGCCGTTAAAAGCTCCTGGGTGTGGTATGTGCGCGGCGCACCCAGTATCGGGCTGGGGCCGATGAGGGCTCAGTTTGAGCCCCAAGGGCCCAGTTCCGGACAGCGGCTGGCGGGATCGGTTGTTGTCATACCGATCCCGGCAGGCGTACCGCAAACTGACGGGTAGAGCAGTGAAGATGGAAGCAAACCTTAAAAAGAAACTACCCCAGGAGGGTACCCGCAAGGGAGAATCCCTCTCCGAGCAAAGCTCGGGCTGCCCCACGTTTTCTGGGGGGGGCAAAGATTTGCACAAGACTGGTAAAATCACAACGACTTTGGCAAGAACTGGGATAACCGATACTAACAATAAAACGACGACCGTGGAAAAACTAAGACTGGACTCCGAACAACCATCGGTACGGCTTGTGCGGGATGTTTCGCTGGACCGGTTCTCTGTCCGACATTGGGCAGGGAGCTCTGACAGCTTATCATCAGTGACTGTCGCTGATAGGAAGCGGTCGCATGGCGACAAGTCTGGTGCGGACGGGGTGGCCCCCAGCAAGGTGACGACGGCCCAGAGGGGTAAAGCCCGTATCCTGGGCTCCTCTGCTGGGGTGCCACGTGCAGCGGCAGTAGTTGAGGCAGATAGGGCAAAGTGTCCTGCTTCTGAACTGGCCTGCACTGAAGAGGCGGTTGCCGTCGCAGATGTGGGAGTGCTCGAAGGTATCGAGCTCCTCGATCCTGATACGTTGAGGGCCCTCGCAAAGGAGAAAGTAGACACGATCCTTGAGGTTGCCAAGAAATCTGGCAACCTCAAGGGTACATTTGTAAAAAACCTGAAGGAGGCGGCGTGGATCCTCCATGAGGTCACTGCCACAGCTCTCACGCGTACGGTGGCGGAGGAGACCCTCCTTCTGCGGCGCGAGACGGGGAGGCTCCGTCGGGAGGTTGAAGAACTCAAGGCGGAGCTTGCCTCGTTCCGTAATCGGGCGGAGACTCTACCTGCGCCACCGTTGCCACCAGCACCGGCACCTGTGCAGGAATCCCTCGTGCAAGCATTGGTAGAAGCTATGGGGACCCATATGGGGACGATGGAGCGGTCCCTCCGCGTCACGATGGGGGAGGTAGTGACCGCCCAAATTGAGGCCCTGGAGGACCGTCTCCTCCCCGCCCCAGTGGTTCGCCCCCCTCTGGCTGCCGACAAGAAGTTGGGTGGTGCCACTGTCCCTAGACCAGTGGGTACTACAGCTTTGAGCCGCAAACCAATGGTGCCGGGGGCTGCGGCTCGCACCCCTGCACCACGTGCGGAGGGTAGGTCTTCTGGTAGCCATCCTCAGGAGCCCCTGGGTATGAGTATGGAGTGGGCCGTGCGCGGCGCTGATGCGCATGTGCCAGCCACAACTGACGCGAACGCTGACGGATGGACTGCTGTGTCCCGTCGCCGCCGAAGAAGAAGGGAGAAGCTCTCCACGGTACCGAGGCCTTCTGTGGGAGTAGCTCCCGTACCTGTTGGGAGGGCACCTGGGCATAAGCCTAAGGCAAAGCTCCCCTCGACACCGCGCTCAGCTGCAGTGCTTATTACACTGCAGCCAGAGGCCTTGGCGAGGGGACTGAGCTATAGCGAAGCTCTCTTAAAGGCTCGGGACCAAGTTGTGTTGGCGGATCTCGGTATCGAGAATATATCCACTAGGGCCACAGCTACGGGATCCAGGATTGTGGAGATCCGGGGCTCCCGTGGCCCGGAACAGGCGGACCGGATAGCCGAAATCCTACAGACGGTGTTGGTGGGCGAGGCTACCATCGCCAGGCCGGTTAAAAGGGCGGACGTTCGCGTTATTGGGTTGGACGACTCAGTGTCGGTGGAAGAGGTTGTGGCAGCTGTGGCTGCTAAGACCGGCTGTGAGAAACCCCTAATTAGGGCTGGAGCCATACGGGCCTATGGCAGAGGCACAGGTGCAGTGCACCTCTCGCTCCCCGTCGCGGCTGCGAAGGTGTTGGTTGAGGCAGGTCGCCTCCTTGTCGGGTGGAGTGCGGCTCGTGTGCGCCTCCTGGAAGGTGGGCCCATGCGCTGTTTCAGGTGCATGGGTGTGGGCCACACTCGCCCACTCTGCCCGTCGACAGTTGACCGCGGGGCCCTGTGCTTCCGATGTGGGCTGCCCGGCCACAAGGCGCTGCAGTGCGCTGAAAAGCACCACTGCGCCGTATGTGCCGATGCCGGGAGACCGGCTGGGCATCAAATGGGAGGAGCTAGCTGCAGGCCGCCGACCACTAAGGGCAAGGCGCCGCCGATGCCAAATACCTCAGCAGAGGTTAGCGTAGACGTTGGGTAGAAAGGGGGGGCGCTTTTGCCTCCTTCCTCTGCTCTAGCTGAACCAAGGGGAGACGGGTCGGGGGGCTCGTCTTCCCATTGCACTGGTTCAGCCGTCTGGGAGACAGTTGGGGTTGTACCAGACTGTCTCTCTTTAGCGCCGGGGCCCGACTTGGGCCGGCTGCCGGGGCGTCGCGGCCGATTGCAACCGCATTGCCCGCGGCGTCCCGCTATGGCGGCCGATGGTACACCGTGGAGTTTTAGTGAGTACGAGTCTCACATAACCACTCGTCCCCCCGGGCGGGTGTGTACCCATGAAGGGTTTCTCCACGTTAAAAAAAAAAAAAAAAAAAAAAAAGGTTAGGTTAGGTTAGGTTGGGGTCGAGCAGGCGTGATGAGGTACTTGTATCTCTGATCTGCAGGGGGTGGACCCACAGGCGCAATACAGCTCTTTCCTTTCGGAGAGAGCCTTAGCCTGCCACCTCAAGACCGTAGTGCGTGGTGAAGAGCCACATCCTTCTCGAGGTGACCCTGTCACGCTGAACACTACGGATCTAGGCTGGAGAGCCGATAAATACTCCTGGGTGTGGCGTGTGAGCAGCGCACTCAGTACCGGGTTGGGGCCGATGAGGGCTCAAGTTGAGTCCCAAGGGCCCATTTCCGGACAGCGGCTGGCGGGACTTGGTTT
>CM065307.1:23935874-24161919 GCA_033032175.1 Saturnia japonica | reverse complement strand
AGTGGGGAGGGGTCGCGGGTCCTGACGATCCATGATCCCAGGGATTGACCTTTAAATCGGTGGTGATCCTCCAAACGAAGGGAAGGACTTTACAGATTCACGATAGTGTGTCCCATGCTATCGTGGCTGTTTCGAGACACACGGACACCTGTGTGTATTATACCGACGTGGCTGACGACGCAATAGGCCGTTTTATCCAAAGGGCGGTGAGTGCTTCGGCGGGGGACATTGTGGATTACAACCTTAAGATGGCCATGAAAAATAACGACCAGAAGGCCATACTGGCTTTAATTGCCCACACTTCTCCCTAGGGTAATTAGCGGGCACGGTTATGGTTGTGCCCCAGCTTGTGTGGTCTTTTTCCTTTTATAAATTAATATTTTCTTAAATATTGTGTTTCTTTTGTAAGTTTGTAACTAATATTAAATTAATTGAAAAAAAAAAAAAAAAACCGTGTTCAATAACATTGATATTAAAAAAAAAAAAAAAAAAAAAGGAAAAAAAAAAAAAAAAAAAAAAAAAAAATATATATATAGAATTAGTAATTATTAACCTAATCATATAAATTCTCACTTAGTTGTTAGTACGCTGCTGCAAGCACAATGCAGCTGTTTTTATATTGTAATTGTTTAACGCAAATCACTAAATTAAAAGTTCCAACATAAAAAAGGTGTGGACCAAGAGTCTACAGTAAAAAAAAAAAAAAAAAAAAAAAAAAAAAAAAAAAAAAAAAAAAAAAAAAACCTGTCAGACTCTTACTGACTAAAACCCCACGGTGTTCCTCTTTTACCCATTTGGCCGGGGAGTAGGGACAGCTTACGCATTACTTCTACTCGCCCGACGGGTGTAGGCCCCTCATAAGGGGCCACCTTCAGCGGTCTGAGGGGTCGAGATGTGTGTGACACCCTCCGACGAACCTACGAGGGGCGCATCGAACACTGATGCGCCACGCCTCGGGCCTGTGCATTAGCTGCACGGGCGAAGGACGTGCCCGCGTCCGACGCCCGCAGGCCGTTTTTACGGCGGCAGGAGATCATTCCTGACCCTGCGCCGCCGGGTTCGTCGACCGCGGGAGGGGAGCTCTGACGTCTGCTCCCTCTCCCTCTCCGCCGCCTCCTTTGCGAGCATGACGTCCTTGCAGAATGAGGCGACGGAATTCCACCCGCTCTCACCCTCGACCATGGATGAAACGACGGTCGGGAGTGAGAGATCGGGCCCTATAGCCGCGATAAGGTCACGGCGTGACGAGTCCCATGCGGGACAGGCGGCCAGTGTGGTGCTGCGCGTTATCGACCGCGCAGCCACAATGATGGCACCCAGCTGTTGGCTCTCGGCCTATCCGACACAGGTAACTCCCGAAACATCCGTGTCCCGAGAGCACCTGCGTCAGCCGGAAGGTTAGGGTGCCGTGCCGCCTCCGTACCCATGCCGTCAAATGAGGCCTCACGGCCTCGACGGTCGTCACGCCGGCGCTGGGGTGCTCCAGTCGTCGGTCCCACTCCGCCATGACCAGGATCTGGTGGAGCTCTGCTCTACGTGCCTCGATCTCACGAGGCGCAGGTCGTATTCCTCTCTCCAACGCCTCCCCGCGCCACCTGTAGAGCGACGCGAGGGCTTTCGCCTCCAGATCCCATGGCGGAGATCCGGCCAGTAGGGAGGCCGCCTCGAAGGAGATCGTGCGATATCCCCGGGCTGCTCTGACGGCCATCGCTCTCTGCGGCTTGCGCAGAGCGGCGATATTACGGGCCGCCAGGTTCTCAGCCCACACCGGGGCCCCGTAAAGGGCCATGGACCGCACGATCCCCATGTAGAGCCTTCGGCAAGCGGAATTTGGACCCCCCAGGTTGGGCAACAGCCGCGCTAACGCGGCCGCAGCGCCCATAAGACGGGGGGTCTGCTGCCTGAAGTGCTCTACAAAGTCCCATCGGCTATCCAGAACGAGTCCAAGATATTTCATATTGGACTGGATGCCGATTGGGACGCCTCCCACGATGATCTGGGACCCTCTCGGTGGCGCATTCCGAGGCCCATGAAAACACAGAGCCTCAGATTTTTGCAGCGCCACGTTTAGTCCCAGACGCCGGATCCGACCGACGACGTGTGCCACCCCAGCGGTTGCCAATATCGCGGCTTCGCGGTGCGACTTAGCTCTGGACGTGACCAGTGTGTCGTCGGCATAACACACGACACTGAGGCCACGGAGGAGCGCACCGCGCAACACCCAGTCGTATCCGATGTTCCAGAGAAGAGGGGCCCAAAACTGACCCCTGGGGAACACCGGATACGACGTCTCGCCGACACATTCCACTCCGACCCGGGAAGACTACATACCTCTCGGAGAGGTACGCCCCGACTATGCGGCGGAGGTAGGACGGCACTCCGTGAAATCGGAGCGCCTCTCTAATTGTGGCCCAGGGCAAGGTGTTAAAGGCATTTGCGATGTCTAAAGACACCGCTATCACCACCTCGCCCCGAGCAATGGCCTCCTCCGCCAGACTCCTCACTTGCGCTATCGCGTCAATCGTGGAGCGCCCTCTGCGGAAACCGAACTGGTTCGCCGCCAAATCCGGCCCCACTTGCGTTAAATGGCTGACGAGGCGGTTTGCAATCACTCTCTCGAAGAGTTTGCCCACCTCGTCGAGCAGCACAATGGGGCGGTACGCAGACGGCGAGTCCGCCGGGCGCCCCGGCTTTTGGAGCAGGACTAGACGGCCGGTTTTCCACTTCGACGGAAACCGGCCCTGCTCCAGACACGCGCTCAGGAGTCCCAATAGTCGGGGCTCGAGGACCTCTTGGGCCAGGACCCACGCTCGACCAGGCAGGCCGTCGGGCCCTGGGGCGGTGTTTTTGGCCGCGAGGCGTTTCAACACGCCGCCCCCTCAATTCTTCCCGGGTCACGTCGGGCACTTCGTCTCGGTCCACGTAGGGCTCGGCCGCGGGCGGAGCCATGTGGGGAGGTGAAAACTCCTCCCTGGAGGGAAACAGGCGCTCACCACCTCCTCGAGGAACTCTAACTGGAGACTCTGGGTTACCGGTGGGGCCCATTGGCGAAGTTTGCCGCGTACCATCCTGTACGGGCGGCCCCACGGATCCCGATTGAGCGTCTCCAGGAATTCCTCTCTGGCCAGAGCTTTTGCGCGCTCAATGGCCCGTCGGAGGGTGAGCTTAGCTGCTCTGTAACCCTCATGCAGCTCCGCCTCTCCGGGGCTTGCGACCTGCGAATGACGTCGTCTGCGCCTTATCCTGGTGTACTGGCGGCGCGCTGCTTACGCAAAGTGCGCGCAGCTGCGCGATTTCAGCGTTCCACCAGTACACCTGGCGCTTAGCTGGACGACACCCAACTCTCGGCATCGCCGCGTCACACATATGCGACACGGCGGCTCGCAGTCGCTCCGCCCCATCTTCGACATCGGCAGGCCTCTCGGGTGTTCCATCCATCACCCAGGCTTGCACGATGGCGGCCTCGATGAACACCTCGCGATCGAGGCGTCCCAGAGCCCAACGTGGACTGTCCTCTTCCAGGGCTCTCGGGACCGGTCGTCCCGAGGTCTGGGCGGACACTTCGAACTGTATGTAAAGATGGTCCGAAAGTGTCTCTACCCCCTCCAGGACTCTCCAGTCCCGAACACGGCGTGCTATTGCAGGGCTTGCGAACGATAGGTCCACTATGGATTCGCCCTGCGGTCGCACGCACGTGTTTATTGAGCCCCTGTTAAGGACGAGTAGGCCTGATGTTACGGCCCACTCTTCCAGCGCCTCACCCCTATTGTCCGTGGATGGGGAACCCCAAGCCGTAGATTTGGCGTTGAAGTCCCCGAGGACTAGGACAGGGTGAGGGTGGCTGCCCGAGACGACAGTTCCCAACTCCACCAAAAGTGCCTCGAAGTCGGCGAGACTCCATCGAGGGGGTGCGTACACCCCCACCACCACGATGTCGCCGAGCCGCGCCGCCACGTATCCCTGGCCCTCCTTGATGTTAGTGAAGGGCGGGGAGCCGGCGGCGGGCCGGGAAATGATGGCCACCGAGTCATCTCGATTACCCGCCCAGTTATCTCGGGGCGGCACGAAGTATGGCTCGGCTATCACGGCGACGTTGATTGACCACTGTGCCATGCTTTGGACTAGCAGGTCCTGCGCACTGGCACAGTGGTTTAGATTCGCTTGGAGGAGACGGATGGCCATTATTAACTGGTTTGTTCCATCTCCTCCGTCTGGACCGTCGTCGGCGCTTTAGGAACAGCCTGTGAGGTCGGGGGCTGTGTCGGGGCTTTTCCCCTCCTAACCCTCTTTACTTTCTTTGACTTGGGTGTCGGCGTCACACACGCTCCGCCCCCCATCCGATGTCCCGCTGGTTTACCCGCTCGTGCGCAGACAGCACAGTGTGGGTCCGCTGTACAGCCTCCAGCTTTGTGGCCAGGTTGACTACAGCGATAACATAGCTGACTGTAGTCAACATCACAAGTACAATTAAGCCCGACGTGGCCAACCTGGAAGCAGCGGAAACACCGTTGGGGGCGAGGCTGCAGGATCTTCACCCGCGCCGACACCCAACCCACCAGTAACCGTCGACCATCGCCAAGCTTTTTCGCCGTCGCCACTGGACAAGTTACTATGGCTGTTCCTGTACCATCAGGTCCAAGACGCGGCTCGCTACTTTTCACTTGTCCAGGTGGGCACTCCCCAGCTGAGGCGATGGCTGCGATTAGTTTCTCGGCCGTGACCGAGTCGTCAAGGCCTGCGATACGCACGCTTGCGCTTCTTACCGGCCTGGACAACCTAATATCCTCCGCTGGGAAGGACAATCTTATTTTGTCCGCCAAAGCATCAGCTTTATCATTGCTGTCAGCGCCAGGTACCTCCAATATAGCTGCTCCAGTCGCCGCCCTCCTGTAATTCACACCCTCGATTCCGAGGGTGTTTAGGTCTACACTATCCCAGGTCTTGGACAGCACCTCTTTGTACGTAAGACCTCTCGTTACCGCCTCCGACTGCAGCGTGATTACCACTGCAGTGGACTTTGAGGCACGAAGTCTACGAGTCTTTTTACCCTTCTTAGGAGGCGCTGCCTTAGGCTTTGCCTTCTTGGACCTTGACGCCTTTTTGCCCCCCTTGCCGACTAACACCCATTCCCCCTCGGAGGTCTTGGGAGCAGCCAGCTTCTCGCTGTAGGAGGAGGGACGAGAATTGGGTGCAGCTGACATAGGTACTGCTTTCCCTACCTTCGAGTTGTTCTTCTTCACAGCCGCTTGCCGGGAGTCTGCCAGCCGTGGAGGCCGAGTTTCGGGAACTACCGGTTTCGACGAGAGCTGTGCAGCCTTTCTGTCCGCCGCTAAAGGAGGGCGAAGTCGTTGTTCCGGGAGGAGCCTATCCTCCAACGCCTCGAAGCGTGCACTCATTATATTGAGAATCTCCCTGAATTTCCCATCAATATCCGAAGTGTCGCTCCGAGGACGCTTTTGTTGCCTCTGAGGCAAAGGAGGAAACTCTTCCCTTGAAAGTCTTCTTGGAGGTGAAGAGGGTGGCGCGACAACGGAAGAGACGCTGGCTTCAGGCACTGGCTGGCGGACCTTCAAGAAGTCCGCTCTTAACTCCGCGAGCTCTTTGCGGAGCTCTGCCAGTTCTTCTGCCTGTCTTCTGTTTCTCTCCTCTACTCGCGTGTATGCAGCTTGGACCCTCTCCAACTCCTCGGTGGTGGTCCGATTGCTGAATTTTTCTACTGCGTCCTTAATGGAAGCAGCCGCATCCTTGAGGGCTTTTGTGAACGTGCCCTTGAGGTTCGTCGACTTTTGAGCGACCTTGAGGATCACCTCAACGTCACCCAGCACCCTGTCTGTTAATGGGAGGAGAGTTCCTCCTCCGGAGCAGTTGCGATATCTTTCACGGCCCTATTTTGCCGCGTCCGTGCTGCCACCTTCGCAATCTCCTCCTCGGCTGAGAGGCGGATACCCTCTTCCTTTAGACGCAAGTATTCGGCCTTTTGTTTGGCTAGGCCTGCGTATTCGCCTGTTTGTAATGGGGCGACCCCTTCCTTTCTTTGGAACAGGAGTGGTACACCCTAATTCCACTGGCTGGGAATCGGACTCCGAGCCCGTATCTTCGGCCTCCACCCGGTCCAAGCTACCACCTTTCCTTTTTTTCGCCCCTCTTTGTGTCCCAGAAGGCGCCAGAAGGAATGTCCTCGGTGGACTCCACTGTAATCATGGAAGCCTGACTGGATTCGCTGCAGACCGACACCCGGTCCAGCGATAAGTCCCTCTCGATTATCACGACGGGATTCATCACCGCCGCTTCCACATCTAACGTACCTCCACTGCTGGAGGCACCCTCCACATTTTCCTTAAAACTAGAATTACAATTAGGGCTATATACAATATTTACAGTTTTTTTAGAAGTTTCGCTCATTTTTGTTCCCACGATTGTGGGGGAAGTAACGGTCCACCCAGGCAGTGCCCCCTGTGCCTGGGTAAGCCTAGCGTAACCCGTCAAGAGAGTCGGCCGGTTCTCTGACGGGGGTCGCACTCGTGACTGGTCTCCCACCAGCCACGCATCCCCTCGCGGTGCGCCGCCGCTTGGGATTAGGGTAATTTTTTATAGAGGTTTTCTTCCTCGCGGTCCGGGCGGTGAAGCCAAGACCCTCGGTCCCATGCGAAGCCGCGAGACGTGACCACGTCACTCCGATGGGATTACGAGATCGTCGGCGACAAGCCGAACAAGTTGTCCAACCTGCCCGCCCGACGGCAGTGTGAGTGCACGCCGAGCCCGCCAACACGCCACGTCTTCGAACCCTCTAAATAGAAGATGAACGGTAAACGTCGCCCCCCCGTCAGGTATTAGCCGTCGGCCGAGAAGCGGCCGCCGTTGCCCGGGATGCACCACGCGGAGGTTCCTGACTCGCACCCCACCTCACGGGGAACCTTTTTTTTTTTTTTTCAGTTTGGGAAAACCCATCATGGGTACCCGCCCGCCGCGGAGGACAGCAGACGGGTTATGTGGGACTGTACCCACTAAAAACCCAAACATCGCCTCCGGAGCGCTTGGCGTCGGGGGCACAGGAATCGCTTGTGCATTACCTCTGTGCCCACCGACAAGCGCTGCCCCCCCGAAGAGAGGCTCTCCCCACTGGGACGCCCATCACCGACCGCAGCCCCAGCCTCCGTTCAATTTTTTCACGAGGTTTTATTCCTCGGTGATTTTTAAGGAGGTTTTCTTCCTCCGGGTTCAGGCCCACACGTCCACCAGAACCCGACGCCTGGTGATTTTTTAGCGAGGTTGTCTTCCTCGGTGATTTTTTAACGAGGTTTTCTTCCTCCAGGCTCCGGCCCCGCAGGACCAGAACCCCGCCCTTGTGATTTTTTTAAAGAGGTTGTCTTCCTCTCAATTTTTTAGCGAGGTTTTCTTCCTCACGGTCGCAGAGGACAGGGAGAGCGGCACAACGAAACACCGACACGCCTCTTCCCCTGCGACCCCACCGCGTCCGCCATCTTTTAGCGACGGTGGCGACCCCGTCGAGGCCGCGGAAGGTAGGGTGAGCGGCACAACGAAACACCGACACACCTCTCCCGCTGCGGCCTGTCTCCTTCAGCCGCGGTGCCTCCCATACGACACCGCGGCTCGCCTCAGCGGCGGTGGCGCCCATACACCACCGCAACCTACTGTTGGCCGCTTCGTCTGGGCTCTTATGCCCAAAGCCCTGACTAGCAGCCTCGCCTGTGGGTTCCTCTTGGCTTCACCGTGGGGGACCAAGCCACGGTTACTAAGCCCCCCCGCCACGACAAGGCGGGAACCCTCCGGGGGGGACCTAACCTAACCTTTTTTTTTTTTTTTTTTTTTTTTTTTTTAACGTGGAGAAACCCATCATGGGTACACACCCGCCCGGGGGGACGAGTGGTTATGTGAGACTCCTACTCACTAAAACTCCACGGTGTACCATCCGCCGCCATACTGGGCACGACACCGCCAACAACCTACCTCCTTCCTCGGTCGCCTCCGCGGACCACTCCTTCAGGGTGGAGAGGGCGTCCAGCGTTGAACGCCCTCTCCGGAAACCAAACTGCCGGTCCGACAGTACCGGCCCAACTTCCGCCATGTGCCGGACGACACGAGATGCCAGAATGCGCTCCAGCATCTTCCCTGTGTCGTCCAGCAGCACAAGGGGCCGGTACGAGGACGGGCAGTCCGGGGGGCGACCCTCCTTCCCCAGAAGGCAGAGTCGCCCCATCTTCCAAAGCTTCGGGAACCGTCCAACCGACAAACATCGGTTGAACAGTTCCCGAAGCTCTACCCCCATGTGCTTCAGCGCCACATTTAACACACGGCCCGGAACTCCGTCCGGGCCTGGCGCCCTCCGCTTGTTGCGGAGGCGCTCCACCACCGACCCCATCTCCTCCTCAGTGACGGGGGGGGGGGTGGCAACAGCTCCTCCGCAACACTCCCATCTAGCATGGGGGGCGGGAGGAGCTCCGGAGGGTCGGGCAGCAACGTGGCCACGACCCTCCTTAGGACTTCTGGGTCCAGGGACTCCGTTAAAGGGGGCGCCTGCCCCCTGAACTTCTTCCGGGCAACCCGGTACGGGCGCCCCCACGGGTCCCTATCCAGAGTCCTAAGGAGCTCCTCCCACTGCTCATCCTTTGCCCGGCTGATGGCCACCTGCAGGGACTTCCTGGCTTCCCTGTAGTGGCCAAGCAGCCGGGCCTCCTCCCCCACTATACGGGCTTGCCGCCGGCGGCAGCGCTGAAGCTGCCGCCTCGCCGCGGAGCAGGCCACCCGGAGATCGGCAATCTCCGGGGTCCACCAATACACCGCCCGCCTGTTTTGCGGGCGGTTGTTGCCCCGCGGCATCGACGCGTCGCAGACCGCCGTAAGGGCCCTACGGAAACGGTCCGCGATCGCGTCGATCTCTACTTCACCAGGAGCCGGCTCGCGCCAGCTCTGGACGATGGCCGCCTCTTCAGCAAGTTGCCGATTGAGGCGGCTCACCACCCATCGGGGGAAGTTAACCCCCCCCGGAGCACGGCGCGCCGGCACCTCTGAGGAGGAGGAGACCCCGAACCGGATATACCGGTGGTCTGACAAGGTCTCCACCTCCTCCAGCACCCTCCAATCTTGCACACAGCGTGCGACAGACGGCGTGGCGAAGGAGACGTCCACCACGGACCCTCCGTTCTGTCGCACGCACGTGTGCACCACCCCACGGTTGAGGAGGGACAGCCCAGCCTGGACTGCCCACTCCTCCACCGCTGCCCCTCTTGGGTCCGTGGCCACCCCTCCCCATGCCCGTGACTTGGCGTTAAGGTCGCCAAGCAGGACGATGGGGAGTGGCGACAGCCGCCTAACCACCGGCCCCAGGGAGTCGAGAAACGACTTCGAACTCCCTCAGGGGCCGGTTTGGGGAGAAGTACACTCCCACCACACCGTACCCTCCCCAGGCGGCCGCCACGAACCCTGATCCCCTCTCCTTGAAGGAGAGAGGGAACCCTGTGCTAAAAATAGCTACGGAGCCGTCAATGTCACCCGCCCAATAAGGTTGGGCGGGGACAGAGTACGGCTCCGCAGCCACCGCAATATCGATGTTCCACTCCGCCACTGATTGCACAAATAGGTCTTGTGCAGTGGCGGAGTGGTTCAAATTCGCCTGAAGGCAGTCGGTACGGCGTCGATCCATTAACGAGCCGTACCAACTACCTCCGGCCTAGGCCTGCTCGCAGCAGCCCTGGAGGGCCACCTCTTGGATGAGGGGGGCTTACAACTGGCCCCCCCCATATAATGTTCCGCCGGTTTGCCAGCGGCGGCACATACAGCACAGTGAAGCTTCACCGCTCCGCACTCTGCCGCCGCATGGCCATCCCCCCCGCATCTGTAACATAAGGCGCTACGGTCCTCCATCGCCTCGCACATCGGGCGAGTGTGGCCCAGGCCCATGCATCGGAAGCAACGCAATGGTTTCTCCTCGAGTGGATGGACCCGCACCACACTCCACCCGACAAGGAGACGCCCAGCTTCCACCAATTTTTGGGCTGCAGTGAGCGGGAGCGACATATGCGCGACGCCACCCCCCCAATTGTTTTGGCGGATCTCCCCGACCCTTATGAGTGACGCCTCGCAGCCGCTCTTAGCCGCCACTGCAGCCACCAACTCCTCCTTCCCCACTGTCTCGTCAATACCGACGAGTCTCACGTCCGCCTTCTTGACCGGCCTGGACACCGTCGCGACACCGGCCATCGCCTCCGTCAGCTTCAGTGCCAGGCCGTCCGCTTTTTCAGGACCACTGGCACCAGGGAGCTCAATAATTCTGGAGCCAGTGGCTGTCCTCCCGAAGCTTCACCTCATTGATGCCAAGTCCGGCTAGCTGGACCGCCTCCCGAGCGCCCAGCAGGGCCGACCTGTAGTCAACCCCCCTCGCCACTGCCTCCGGCTGCAAGGTGATAATTACCGCTGCCGCACGTGGCGAGGAGGGCAGCTTGGCCTTAGGACGAGCTGTCCTCGTCTGTGGTGCAGGAGCCACAGGAGCCGCAAGAGCTACAGGAGCTGTTGCAGCGGGTGCCACCTTCTTTTTCTTGCGTCGTACCACGGTGGACCATGCTACCTCCTGCGTCTCTCCCGGGCCCTGGGTTGCAGCCGCAGACCCATCCTCCGCTGTCTCCAGATGTGCTGAAGCCGGTGCACCAGCAGACCTGGATCTTGCTCCAGGCTTCTGCGCCCCGGTCCTGGCAGGCACGGGTGCTGCCGTCTTGGTGGGTGCTGGAGCTGAAGCACCCGCGGCATCCCTCTTCCTATCCGCCGCCAAAGGTGGGCGGATAACCTGCCTAGGAGGCAGTCGCTCTTCAAAGCTCTCTAAACGGACATTTAAGGCCCGAGTTACTGCGAAGGCCACAGACCTTTGCAGCCGCTCCTCCATCTCTGCCAGGGCTTGCCGGCCCTCATCCGCTGTCGTCTCCGTCGACGGGATAGGAGGCCTCTGCTTATTGGCCTCACGCTTCCACGCAGCAACCTCCTCCTTTAAGGCCTCCACTTGCCGCCGAAGGTTATTCGTTTCCCGCTGCAGTCGGGCAGTTTCTTCATTAACCGACCGCTCGAGGAGGGTCTCCACCACCTCCATCAAACTGTTAGCAGCTCCCTTCAATTCTTTCACACAAGTCCCTTTGAGGTTTCCAGACTTACTGCACACCTGCAGAATGTCCCTCACGCCCTTATCAGCCACCTCTTTAAGCTTTTCCGTGCCAAGAGCAAACATGTTAATAGTCTCGACTGCGGGCTTAACTGCCTTCCTATAGATGCGTGCCCGGTCACAGGAACTCTCCGCTTCGCCCACAGCCCGTCCCGAGGCCCCTGAGCGCCCCTTGCCCCTCCTTGCCGTGTTAAACTTTTGAAGCCACTAGCACCTCTCCTTCCGAGTCCGAGTCGTCACCACGGTCTCCGAATGATCTTTTGCGCTGCAAGGTAGCGCCACCTGCGTTGATTTTTAGAAGAGATTCCCCTTCCTTGCCACAAAGGAGCACCTCCATCTCCTCCTCGGATGACGATAAGTCCACACTAGCGTCTCCAATGACGCTGTCTTCCAATAAAACGGAGTGAATATCGTCTTTTTTCCCCGAATTTGACCGTCCTGACATTTTGGAGCGGTCTGACCCGCGCGCTCCGCCTTTCTTCGCTGAAGTTTCAGCGGAAACTTGTTCAGTAACTACGTCCGTGTCCAACACCGCAAACCTGGACCCGCGGACACTCATCCCCAGGCTTCCAGCCTCACCTGAAGGGTCACTGGACGCACTGGTGGAGATTTTCCCAACCACCGACGAAAACGTCGTCGAGGTACGGCAGTTTTTCACCTCCTGCCCATCCCTGGGCGGAAGTTCCGCCAGTTTCTGGCTTGCACCTGATAGCGGGGATCAGACTCCACCCTACCACGGTGAAAGAATCGAGATCGCCTAAAACCAGACCGCAGTAAAAATTCGGAAACCCAAAAAATGAAGTGCCGAAAGTCAAAACAGGAAAAACGGGAACAGAGTCCAAGAGAAAAGCCAAGTCGTGAAAATCAAAGATAGATCAGAACCGCAAAAAGAAGACACGTTAGAAACTCGAAACTCGAAATTGCTAACATGCAGGACCGCTGAGATATTGACTTCCGCAAGAACACTATCACACCCGAACCTACGGAAATCATACCCCGACCTTTTTTTTTTTTTTTTTTTTTTTTTTTTTTTTTTTTTTTTTTTTTTTAACGTGGAGAAACCCGTCATGGGTACACACTCGCCCGGGGGGACGAGTGGTTATGTGAGACTCCTACTCACTAAAACTCCACGGTGTACCATCGGCCGCCATAGTGGGACGCGCGGGCACTGCGGTTGCAATCGGCCGCGGCGCCCCGGCGCTAAGAGAGACAGTCTGGTACAACCCCAACTGTCTCCCAGACGGCTGAACCAGTGCAATGGGAAGACGGGCCCCCCGACCCGTCTCCCCTTGGTTCAGCAAGGGCGGCAGAAGGAGGCGAGTGAACCGCCCCCTTACCACCCAACGTCTACGCAACCCTCCTACAGAGGTGGTGGAGCAGGCGGTGCCCTTCCTCTCTTTTCAGGGGGCCTACATTGGGCGCCCCCCATGTAATGCTCCGCCGGCCTTCCGGCGTCGGCACACAAGGCACAGTGCAGCTTCTCAGCAACGCATTCTTGTGCCTTGTGGCCAGCATGCCCACAGCGGAAGCATAGTGCTCCCCTATCAATTTCCGACGAGCAGAAGGGCCGTGCATGGCCCACCTCCAGGCACCTAAATCACCTGAACGCTTTGTTTTTCAGAAGCTTCACGCGTACCGTACTCCACCCGATGAGGAGTCTTTTTGCCACCACTAGTGCTCTGGCAGCGGCTACAGGGAGCGCCAGATGGATGGTTCCACTGCCTCTCCCATAAGTGCGTATTACTCCGGCCTTTATTAGGGCCGCCTCACACCCACCCTTCGCAGCCGCCGCCAATACCACCTCATTAACTGTCACCGATTCCTCCAGCCCGACAAGGCGCACTCCAACTCTTTTGATAGGCGTCGTCACAGAGGCCCCTTCCCCTAAAGCCTCCTGAAGTTGCCGAGCCAACCCAGCGGCCTTCTCCGCACCCCTGTCACCAGGTATCTCTAGGATCCTAGATCCAGTAGCTGTGGGCTTCAAGGCTAGTTCTCTATGCCCAATTCCTCCAGATTAACCCGGTCCTTTGCTCTCATAAGAACCGCTAAATAGCTATCTCCCCCCGCCAAAGCCTCAGGCTGCAGTGTAATGAGCACTGCAGCCGAGCGCGGAGCCGTGGGAAGCTTTACTTTCGGCTTGGTCCCAGGTTCTCTTCCAGGATGGGTAGCAGCTTTATTCTTATTAACCGTCGGATCCACAGAAGAGGGCTTCTTTTTGCCTTTCCGGCGACGTGTCACAGTTGACCACTCCGCGTCAGCTATTGTCAAGTCCGGAGCTGGGGCTGATGAAAGGATTGAGACCCGTTCTATGCCCAAAGGTTGTTCGGCTGTCCTTGTATCCTTAGCCTGAGGCTTAAGTATAGGCACTACTGACTTCGGTCCTGCGGTTTTAGATCTTCCTGGCCTGGATGGCGCTGGACCAGAAGCAAATTTTTTGTCCGCGGCTAAAGCGGGACGGACCACCGGAGCGGGAAGAAGGCGATCCTCTATGGCCTCCAGGCGGGCGGATATAACCTCCCCAAGGGAGACCCGGAGCGAACGTTCCATAAGTTCCATCTTGCCCACCATCGCTTCTAGCAACACCTGCTGCAGATCCTGCGGCAGAGTCTCCTGCTGACGACTTGAAGGCTTCAATTGTGGCTGTGTCTTGGATGGTAGAGGTGCAGTCTGCGACCCACCACGCAATGTAGCAATGTCCGCCTTAAGTTCGGCTACCTCCTCGCGGAGTTTCCGCGTCTCTCTTCGGAGAAGGAGTGTTTCCTCCGTCACTGTGCGTGTAAGCGCAGTTGAAGTGACCTCCTGAAGGGTCCTCGCAGCCTCCTTGAGCTCCTTCACACATGTACCCTTGAGGTTGGTAGACTTTTTACATACCTCAAGGATTTTTGAAACCTTATCAGAGGCCAAAGCCTTCAACCTTTCTGGGTCAAGGGTCTCAATGTCCTCAATAATCTCTAAAACACCTGTTGCAATTGTGGAACCAGCTTGTGACTTGGGTAGGGGAGAATCCTGTGACGTATCACCAGATACTCTCGCATGCGTCAATCCCGCAGCGGAGCCCGGGTCAAAGGTTTTGCCCCTGCGCGCCGTAGTGACCTTGTTGGGAGGGGGGGATTCCACCTCACCTGCACCGGCGTCATCTAAGAAGGTCCTCTTTCTACAGTCAACACCAGCGAACGTCGTAAAACTACTGGAACCGCCTCCGGTCCAGTGCTTTATAGAAAATCGGTCAAGCACCGAATCTCTCTCTAGGACCACACATGGTTCATTAGTTGCCGTTTTCGTCGCCAAAGTCGTCGTTTTTGGTATGATCAGTTGTCAATTCGCTCGCCAAAGTTGTCGTGGTTTTCTTTCTATCGTGCAAAATTCTGCCCCCCCCAGAAGACGTGGGGCAGCCCGAGCTAGGCCCGGGGAGGGATTCTCCCTTTCGGGTACCCTCCTGGGGTAATATATTTTTAAATTTTGCCTTATCCATTCTGTCGTTTCTCTCCCGTCTGTTTGCGGTACGCCTGCCGGGACCGGTATGAAAACAACCAATCCCGCCAGCCGCTGTCCGGTACTGGGCCCTTGGGGCTCAAACTGAGCCCTCATCGGCCCCAGCCCGGTACTAGGTGCGCCGCGCACATGCCACACCCAGGAGCTTTTAAGGGCCCTCCAGCCGGCGCTCCTCCACAGTCCCCTCTGATAAGCAGAGGAGTACCGGGAGGAGCGCGTCAGGTATCAGCCGCCTACCAAACTGGTCGACGTTGCCCGGGGTGCACCACGTCGAGGTTCCTGACACGCACCCCAACCTAACCTAACCTAACCTAACCTTTTTTTTTTTTTTTTTTTTTTTTTTTTTTTTTTTTTTTTTTTTTTTTTTTTTTTACGTGGAGAAACCCGTCATGGGTACACACCCGCCCGGGGGGACGAGTGGTTATGTGAGACTCCTACTCACTAAAACTCCACGGTGTACCATCGGCCGCCATAGTGGGACGCGCGGGCACTGCGGTTGCAATCAAGCCGCGTTGCCCCGGCGGCTGGCCCCAGTCGGGCCCCGGCGCAAAAGAGAGACAGTCTGGTACAACCCCAACTGTCTCCCAGACGGCTGAATCAGTGCAATGGGAAGACGGGCCCCCCGACCCATCTCCCCTTGGTCCAGCAAGGGCAGAAGAAGGAGGCGAGTGAACCGCCCCCTCCTACCACCTACCGTCTACGCAACCCCCCTACAGAGGTCTCGGTACTGGTGCAGCTCTCTTCGCTGGGTCTGGCGGCCTGCAGGCCGCTCCCCCATATAATGCCCCGACGGCCTACCGGCGTCGGCACACAAGGCGCAGTGCAGCTTTTCAGCTGTACAGTGTTGCGCCTTGTGGCCAGGCTCTCCGCAGCGGAAGCACAAGGCTCCTCTATCCACCGCCGTCGATGGGCAGAGTGGGCGCGTGTGGCCCACCTCCATACAGCGGAAACACCGCATGGGTCCACCCTCCAGGAGGCGCACACGAGCCGCACTCCACCCGACCAGAAGGCGACCCGCCTCCACTAACACCTTGGCGGCAGCTACGGGAAGCGCCAGATGGACCGAGCCACTACCCCTACTGTAGGTGTTAATAGAGCCAGCCCTGATAAGAGCCGGCTCACAACCCCCCTTAGCCGCAGCAGCGACAACGACTTCCTCCACCGAGACGGAGTCATCGAGTCCTACGATTCGGATATGGGCCCTTTTAACGGGCCGGCCAACCATAACCACACCCGTCAGCTCCTCCTGGAGGCGCTCTGCCAACCTATCTGCCTGCTCTGAACTCTGGTCACCATGAATCTCTAAGATCCGCGATCCCGTTGCAGACAGGCGCAGCGAGAAATCGGCTATCCCGAGCTCAGTCATGCTTACCCGGTCTCGGGCTTCTATAAGGACGTCCTTATAGCTTACTCCCTCCGCCACAGCTCCCGGCCGCAGCGTGATGACGACCGCAGCCGAGCGCGGTGCCGAAGGAAGTTTCGCTTTGGGCTTAGGCTTAGACCTAGGCCCACCTCCAGTCAGGGCAGTAGCTGCAATCCTCGGAGCCTTATCGGGCTTCTTGGCGGGCTTCTTATGCCGACGTCGACGACGAACCACAGTGGTCCACTGCTCTTCAGGCGCCACCACAGGAGCAGAACCAGGGGCGGAAGCAGGCAGTGAGGCCCAGTCCACTCCCATAGTACTGCCAGACACAGCAGAGATAGGCCTGGCCGTTTTGGGTCCCGCAGTTTTAGCCTTAGCAGGCTTAGACTTTGTAGGCCCGGTAGTCATCTTATGGTCTGCTGCCAAAGGCGGGCGAACTACCCTGGCGGGCAGAAGCCGATCTTCTATCGCCTCTATCTGGGCAGACATAGCCTTACCCAACGACACCCGGAGGGACCGCTCCATTTGCGTCATGTTTTCCGCCAACACTTTGACCAAGCTCTGCGGTAGGGCTTGCTCCTCCTGACTAGGAGTTCCTGGAAGTAGCACTACTGGTGGAGGCGGTGTATTCGCGATGGTACGTAGAGCAGCGAGCTCTGCCTTCAGCTCAGCCACCTCATCGCGCAGCTTCCGCGTCTCCCGACGCAAAAGCAGAGTTTCCTCCGCCACTGTGCGCGTGAGCGCTGTCGCAGTAATCTCCTGGAGGGTCCTAGCTGCCTCCTTAAGTGCTTTAACGCACGTACCCTTGAGGTTACCAGAAACTTTTACATACCCCAAGGATTGTGTCCACTTTGCTATCCGCCAGAGCCCTCAGGCTCTCAGGATCAAGAGCCTCAATGTCAAGAGGCGTCTCTGCTGATATCTTCTGCAGAGCATCACTGCGAACAGTGGAGCTAAGGTCACTCAAACCACCAGCCTCTCCAGGGACGCTCGTTGACCTAGATGGGCCACCTCGATCACGTGCTCTTCCTCGTTGGGCCGTTGTAATTTTACTGGAGTAGCCTCCACCACATTATCTCCAGGTGTGTCACCATGTGACCGCTTCCTCTTGGCCACATCATCAAAGGTTACGCTACCTGTCTCGTTATCCGCTCTCTCTGTCCAGTGTCTGATCGCGAACCGGTCCAGCGAGGGATTCCTCTGAAGCCGCACAATAGCCTTATCAGTGTCCAGTCTTTTGTCCAAAGTCGTCATTTTAGTATCAGGATCGGTTGTCCGTGTACTTGCCGAGGTCATGGGTTTTCCAGAATCGCGCAAAATTTTGCCCCCCCCAGAGAACGTGGGGCAGCCCGAGCTATGCTCGGGGAGGGATTCTCCCTTGCGGGTACCCTCCTGGGGTAGTTTACTTTTTAACCTTGCGGAATCCATCATCAATACCATTATCGTCAGTTTGCGGTACGCCTGCCGGGACCGGTATAAAAGCAACCGATCCCGCCAGCCGCTGTCCGGAACTGGGCCCTTGGGGCTCAAATTGAGCCCTCATCGGCCCCAGCCCGGTACTGGGTGCGCCGCGCACATGCCACACCCAGGAGCTTTTAATGGCCCTCCAGCCAATATCCCTCCACAGTCCCCTCTGATAACCAGAGGGATACCGGGAGGAGTTTGTCAGGTATCAGCCGCCGACCAGACTGGTCGACGTTGCCCGGGGTGCACCACGAGGAGGTTCCTGACACGCACCCCAACCTAACCTAACCTAACCTAACCTAACCTAACCTAACCTAACCTTTTTTTTTTTTTTTTTTTTTTTTCAGTTTGGGAAAACCCATCATGGCTACCCGCCCGCCGCGGAGGACAGCAGACGGGTTATGTGGGACTGTACCCACTAAAAAAAAAAAAAAAAAAAAAAAAAAAAAAAAAAAAAAAAAAAAAAAAAAAAAACCAAACATCGCCTCCAGAGCGCTTGGCGTCGGGGGGCACAGGACTCGCTTGCGCATTACCTCTGTGCCCACCGACAAGCGCTGCCCCCCCGAAGAGAGGCTCTCCCCACTGGGACGCCCATCACCGACCGCAGCCCCAGCCTCCGTTCAATTTTTGCACGAGGTTTTATTCCTCGGTGATTTTTTAAGGAGGTTTTCTTCCTCCGGGTTCAGGCCCACACGTCCACCAGAACCCGACGCCTGGTGATTTTTTAACGAGGTTGTCTTCCTCGGTGATTTTTTAACGAGGTTTTCTTCCTCCAGGCTCCGGCCCCGCTGGACCAGAACCCCGCCCTTGTGATTTTTTTAAGAGGTTGTCTTCCTCTCAATTTTTTAGCGAGGTTTTCTTCCTCACGGTCGCAGAGGACAGGGAGAGCGGCACAACGAAACACCGACACGCCTCTTCCCCTGCGACCCCACCGCGCCGCCATCTTTTAGCGACGGTGGCGACCCCGTCGAGGCCGCGGAAGGTAGGGTGAGCGGCACAACGAAACACCGACACACCTCCCCCGCCGCGGCCTGTCTCCTTCAGCCGCGGTGCCTCCCATACGACACCGCGGCTCGCCTCAGCGGCGGTGGCGCCCATACACCACCGCAACCTACTGTTGGCCGCTTCGTCTGGGCTCTTATGCCCAAAGCCCTGACTAGCAGCCTCGCCTGTGGGTTCCTCTTGGCTTCACCGTGGGGGACCAAGCCACGGTTACTAAGCCCCCCCGCCACGACAAGGCGGGAACCCTCCGGGGGGGAACCCAAACCTTTTTTTTTTTTTTTTTTTTTTTTTAACGTGGAGAAACCCATCATGGGTACACACCCGCCTGGGGGGACGAGTGGTTATGTGAGACTCCTACTCACTAAAACTCCACGGTGTACCATCCGCCGCCATAGTGGGGCGACGCGGGCACTGCGCTGGCATTCTGCCGCGCCGCCCCGGCGGCCGGCCCGGCTGAACCGGGCCCCGGCCTAAATAGGAGACGGCTCAGTACACCCTAGCCGTCTCCTCCGTCCGCCGAGCCTGTGCAATGAGAAGACGGGCCCCCCGACCCGTCTCCTCTGGCTCGGCTAGGGTGGCGGGAGTTGGCGAATGAACCGCCTCCTCCTGCCACCCGTTCGTCTTTGTCGGAGAGGGCCGCTCAGGGGATCCCCCTCGCGTGCCCTCTCCGCAGCCTCCTTCTGCGAGATGACTTCCTCGCAGAAGGAGGCCATCGCCTTCCATGCATTCTCGCTGCCGAGCATGGCTCTCACCACACTCGGCAGCGAGAGGTCTCCTCCAACATCTACGGCCAGAGTGCGGCGCTGCTCCACCCACGCAGCACACTCAGACAGAGTGTGCTGCGCCGTGTCTTCTACAGCCCCGCACTCGTGGCACGTAGTGTTGGTCTCCCTCCTGGCAATCTTGTGCAGGTACCATCCGAAGCAACCAGTCCGGATAGTACCTGCACAAGTCTAAAGCTCAGGGAGCCACGCTCCCTGAAACACCACTCTCGGAGGACCGGGCGGACGGCGTCTATGGTATAACGCCCATAGCGCGCGTCCGCCAGGTCCTCCTCCCACCTCCTATAGACAACCCCCGGGCCTCCCTCCGGACCCGGTCTACCTCTGTGGGAGCTGGACTCCCCTAACTCTCTCCTCGCCGCCGTGAACCTGTACACGGCGGCGAGTACCTCCGCCTCCAACTCCCACGGCGGGGAGCCGGCAAGGACGCAGGCCGCCCCCGCGGACACCAATCGGTACTCGCGGATTACCCTCAGCGCCACGACACGCTGCGTAGCACGCAGTACGCGTCTATTCGTGGCGCTAAGAGCATCAGCCCAGATCGGTGCCCCGTAGACGGCCATGCTCCGCACGACCCCCGCGAACAATCGGCGACAGCTCGCGCCCGGCCCCCCCGAATTCGGAAGAAGCCGACCGAGAGCTGCCGCCGCTCCCACTATACGCGGTTCGAGCCCCTTAAAATGGGGCTCGAACCGCCAACGCCCGTCCAGGAGGAGGCCCAGATATTTCATCTGGGCCCCAACCCGGACCCTCACGTTCTCCACAAATATGTGGGCCCCAGGAGGCGGCCCACACCGAGGCCCATGGAAGAGTATGGCCTCGGTCTTATCCGCCGCCACCCTGAGGCCCAACGCCTTTATGCGTCCGACCACGAGGGCAGTGCCCTCTGTGGCCAGGCGCGCCACCTCTTCATAATTCCCCCCCTGGGCCACGACTAGGGTGTCGTCCGCGTAGCATAGCACTCGGACCCCCGAAGGGAGCGCTACGCGGAGCACCCAGTCGTAGCCCATGTTCCACAGGAGCGGCCCCAACACTGACCCCTGTGGAACACCACACCCAGTGTGGCGCCGGACCACAGCCCCCCTCCCATCCACGAAGGCGACCTCCCTGCCCTGGAGGTAGTCCCCCAACAGCCGCCGCAGGTACGAGGGCACTCCGAAAAACCGGAGCGCCTCCCGTATGACACCATGCGGCAGACTGTTGAAGGCGTTGGCGATGTCGATCGACACCGCCAACAGCCTACCTCCCCCCTCGGTCACCTCCGCAGACCACTCCTTCAGGGTGGAGAGGGCGTCCAGCGTTGAACGCCCTCTCCGGAAGCCAAACTGCCGGTCCGAAAGTACCGGCCCAATTTCCGCCATGTGCCGGACGACACGAGACGCCAGAATACGCTCCAGCATCTTCCCCGTGTCGTCCAGCAGCACAAGGGGCCGGTACGAGGACGGGCAGTCCGGGGGGCGACCCTCCTTCCCCAGAAGGCAGAGTCTCCCCATCTTCCAGAGCTTCGGGAACCGTCCAACTGACAAACATCGGTTGAACAGCTCCCGAAGCTCTCCCCCCATGTGGTCCAACGCCACACTTAAAACCTGGCCCGGAACTCCGTCCGGGCCTGGCGCCCTCCGCTTGTTGCGGAGGCGCTCCACCACCGACCCCATCTCCTCCTCAGTGACGGGGGGGGGTGGCAACAGCTCCTCCGCAACACTCCCATCTAGCATGGGGGGCGGGAGGAGCTCCGGAGGGTCGGGCAGCAACGTGGCCACGACCCTCCCCAGGACCTCTGAGTCCAGGGACTCCGTTAAAGGGGGCGCCTGCCCCCGGAACTTCTTCCGGGCAACCCGGTACGGGCGCCCCCACGGGTCCCTGTCCAGGGTCCTGAGGAGCTCCTCCCACTTTTCATCCTTTGCCCGGCTGATGGCCACCTGCAGGGACTTCCTAGCTTCCCTGTAGTGGCCAAGCAACCGGCCTCCTCCCCCTCTATCAGAGTTTGCCGCCGGCGGCAGCGTTGGAGCTGCCGCCGCGCCGCGGAGCAGGCCACCCGGGATCGGCAATCTCCGGGGTCCACCAATACACCGCCCGCCTGCCTTGCGGGCGGTTGTTGCCCCGCGGCATCGACCGTCGCAGACCGCCGTAATGGCCCTACGGAAACGGCCCGCGATCGCGTCGATCTCTTCGTCACATGAGCCGGCGCGCGCCAGCTCTGGACGATGGCCGCCTCTTCAGCAAGCTGCCGATTGAGGCGGCTCACCACCCATCGGGGGAAGTTAACCCCCCCCGGAGCACGGCGCGCCGGCACCTCTGAGGAGGTGGAGACCCCGAACCGGATATACCGGTGGTCTGACAAGGTCTCCACCTCCTCCAGCACCCTCCAGTCCTGCACACGGCGTGCGACAGACGGCGTGGCAAGGAGACGTCCACCACGGACCCTCCGTTCTGTCGCACGCACGTGTGCACCGCCCCACGGTTGAGGAGGGACAGCCCAGCCTGGACTGCCCACTCCTCCACCGCTGCCCCTCTTGGGTCCGTGGCCACCCCTCCCCATGCCCGCGACTTGGCGTTAAGGTCGCCAAGCAGGACGATGGGGAGAGGCGACAGCCGCCTAACCACTGGCCCCAGGGAGTCGAGAAACGACTCGAACTCCCTCAGGGGCCGGTTTGGGGAGAAGTACACTCCCACCACACCGTACCCTCCCCAGGCGGCCGCCACGAACCCTGATCCCCTCTCCTTGAAGGAGAGGGGGAACCCTGTACAATAGATGGCTACAGAGCCGTCAAGGTCACCCGCCCAGTAAGGTTGGGCGGGAACAGAGTACGGCTCCGCAGCCACCGCAATATCGATGCTCCACTCCGCCACTGACTGCACAAACAGATCTTGTGCAGTGGCGGAGTGGTTCAAATTCGCCTGGAGGCAGTCGATACGGCGTCGATCCATTAACGAGCCGTACCAACTACCTCCAGCCTAGGCCTATGCCCACCAGCCCTGGGGGGCCACCTCTTGGATGAGGGGGGCTTGCAACTGGCCCCTCCCATGTAATGGTCTGCTGTTACGCCAGCAGCGGCACACACGGCGCAGTGCAGCTTGACTGCTGTGCACTCTCCCGCCGCGTGGCCAGACCCCCCGCAGCTGTAGCACAGGGCGCTCCTATCCTCACACAACGAGCGAGTGTGGCCCAAGCCCATGCACCGGAAACAGCGCAGTGGCTTCTCCTCAAGTGGATGGACTCGTGCCACACTCCACCCGATGAGGAGGCGCCCGGCTTCCACCAATTTTCTGGCTGCAGTGAGCGGGAGCGACATATGCGCGACGCCACCCCCCCAGTTGTTTTGGCGGATCTCGCCAGCCCTGATGAGTGACGCCTCGCAGTCGCTCTTAGCCGCCACTGCAGCCACCAACTCCTCCTTCCCCACCGTCTCGTCTTAATCCGACGATCCGTACATCCGCCCTTTTGACCGGTCTGGTCACAGTGGCCACCCCAGCCAGCGCCTCCGTGAGCCTCTGTGCCAGGCCGTCCGCTTTTTCGGCTCCACTGGCACCAGGTAACTCAATTATCCTGGAGCCAGTGGCCGCCTCCCGGACCTTGATCTGCTCGATACCGAGTCCAGCTAGCTGCACCGCCTGCCGAGCACCCAGTAGGGCCGACCTATAGTCGACCCCCCTCGCCACAGCCTCCGGCTGCAAGGTGACCACCTCCATCAGGTTTTTTGCAGCTCCTTTCAGCTCCTTTATGCAGGTGCCCTTCAAATTACCGGACTTACTGCAGACCTGCAGTATGTCCGCTACACCCTTGTTGGCTATGTCCCTCAACTTCTCAGTGTTGAGAGCCAGCACCATTTACTGCCTCTTCTGTGGGCTTAACACCTTTCCAGTATGCCTGCGCCCGGTCGGAGGAGTCCCCTGCTTCACCCACAACCCGCCCCGAAACCCCTGGGCGTCCCTTCCCCCTCCTAGCCGTATTAAGCTTAGCGGCAACTACCCTACCGCTCTCTACATCAGAGTCCTCGCCTCTATCCCCATTGGATCGCTTCCGCTGAAGCGTAGCTCCCCCTGAGTTAATGGTCAATAATGCGTTCTGCTCCATCCCTTCGAGAAACACCTCTATTTCCTCCTCAGATGAGGACAGGTCCACTCTAGCGTCACCAATGACGCTTTTTTCCCCCAAAAAGTTACGATGGCCGCCCTTTCGCCCCGAATTCGACCGTTCCAAACTTTTGGACCGGCCTGACCCCCTGGATACACCTTTTCTTGAACCGATTTCAATGAAACCCTGTCCCCCGTCTATCTCCGTATCCAATGCCGCAAGTCGCGACCCGAAGGCACTCATATCCAGGCTTCCAGCCTCACCTAAAGGGTCACCGGACCCACTGGTGAAGCTTTTCCTAACTGCCGACGAAACCGTCGTCGAGATACGGCAGTTTTTCAGCTCCTGCCCATCCCTGGGCGGAAGTTTCGCCAGTTTTTGGCTTGCCCCTGATAGGAGGAGTCACGCTCCACCCCACCCCGGAAAAAGAATCCGAATCGCCAAGAACCAGACCGCAGGAAAAATTCGAGAACCAAAAAATGAAGTGCCGAAAGTCCAAAAGTACAAAAACGGGAACAGAGTCCAGGAGAAAAGCAAAGTCGTTGGGATCAAAAAGGAATCGAAACCGCAAAAGATAAACACGCAAATAACTTGAAAAAAGAAGTTAATCGCATGCAGGACCGCTGAGATATGGACTTCCGAAGGAACACTATCACACCCGAACCTACGAAAATCATACCTCTAACCTAAACCCAAACCTTTTTTTTTTTTTTTTTTTTTTTTTTTTTTTTTTTTTTTTTTTTTTTTTTTTTCACGTGGAGAAACCCGTCATGGGTACACACTCGCCCGGGGGGACGAGTGGTTATGTGAGACTCCTACTCACTAAAACTCCACGGTGTACCATCGGCCGCCATAGTGGGACGCGCGGGCACTGCGGTTGCAATCGGCCGCAACGCCCCGGCGGCCGGCCCCAGTCGGGCCCCGGCGCTAAAGAGAGACAGTCTGGTACAACCCCAACTGTCTCCCAGACGGCTGAACCAGTGCAATGGGAAGACGGGCCCCCCGACCCGTCTCCCCTTGGTCCAGCAAGGACAGAGGAGAGAGGCGTGTAAGCACCCCCCACCTACTGCCCAACGTCTGCGCTAATGTCCAGCGGAGGACTCAGCACTGGCTGAACCCGCCCTTTTACGGGAGGTGGCCGTCAGCTGACGCCCCCCATGTAATGGCCTGCTGGCCTCCCGCTATCGGCACAGTAGGCGCAATGAAGCGCCTCAGCCTCACACTCTTGCGCTCTGGACCCGGCTTCCCGCACCGGAAACACAGCCCCCCCCTATCAACCGTCGACGGGCAAGTAGGCCGCGTATGACCCAAGCCCAAACACCTGAAGCACCTCAGAGGCTTTTGCTCCAGGAGATGGACTCGGCCGAACTCCATCCTACCAGGAGGCGTCCCCCCTCAACTAGTACTTTCGCCGCGGTGACAGGGAGGGACATATGGACTCTTCCCAAGGTCCTCCCCGAGGTCTGGATTTCCCCCACCCTAATTTCATCTGTCGCGCACCCTCCCTTGGTCGCGACAGCTGCCACCACCTCTTCCTTCGACACCGAGTCATCCAGGCCAACGATGCGGACGTTCACACGCTTCATTGGCCTGCCTATAGTGGCCACGCCCTCTAATGCTGTCCGGAGGCAATGTGCCAATTTATCGGCCTGTGCCGCGCCTTGGGCTCCGGGGATCTCAATGACCCTGGCTCCCGTAGCGGTCTCTCTGACCGATAAATCCTCGATGCCCAGGGCGGGCAAGTCAGACGCCAATCGTGCCTCAGAAAGGCCTCCTTGTAGCTCACCCCTGAGCCACTGCCTCAGGCTGCGCGTTATAAGCACTGCAGCTGAGCGTGGGGCGAGGGGAGCTTAGGCTTCGGCTTTTGCCCAGGTGTACCCTTCTGGAGAGCAGGAGCAGCCGGCGTAGCCACCGCTGGCACCGAATGTGTCGCCACCTTCTTCTTCTTTTTGCGACGAGCCACAACCGTGGTCCACGCCGCATCGGAATCCGTCGGTGCCGGAAGGCGTGCCCATTCCATCCCCAGGACAGGCACTTGAGAGGACGCCGTCAGCCCGGCATCGCAGAGCGAAGGCATCGTGCGAGGCACAGGCTTGGGACCTGAAGTCTTTGTTCCAGTGGTGCTGGCAGCCGTCGGTCTCTTGTCTGCGGCCAAAGGAGGACGAGGACGAGTCACTGGGACTAAGCGGTCCTCTAACACCACCAGGCGGGCGTTCATCTCACCAAAAGACTTCTGAAATGTACGCTCCAGGCCCTGGATAGCAACCGTTATGGACTCCTGCCCCTGAGGCCCTGACAGAGGCTCAGGAGATGGTGGAGGAACCTCCTTTCTCGCGCCGGCCTCCTGACGCATATCCAGAATCTCTGCCTTAACCTGCACGAGCTCTCGGCGGAGCCTCGATATCATGCGCCGAAGGCAAAGCGTCTCCTCGGTCACAGTGCGTGTCAACGCCGTGGACACAATCTCTTGTAGGACACTGGCCGATCCCTTCAGGTCTTTAATAGACGTCCCTTTTAGATTGCCAGACTTCTTGCAGACGTCGTATATCTTGGCAATCTTTTCGCCAGCCAGAGCTCTTAGCATATCGGGGTCAAGGGTTTCGATGGCCTGTTCCTCCTCAACCCAGAGCTCCTCACTAGCTCCCTTCTCCTCATCAACTTCTGGCCCTTTCCAGGAAGCTGCATCGCCAGTATCTGCATGCCTCTGACCCGCGGAAGGCCCTGGGTCATGTGCCCTACCCCTCTGGGCCGTTGTTACTTTCGGGGCTATTACTGGATCTAATGTAAGCGGTTCCCCTACCCGCTTTAGACCCCCCGCACTTCCCTCGTCACTCACCACATTTCCACGACATTCCTTAAACCTAAGTGTTAAAATTTTTGGGTTAGTTTCACTCATTGTTGTTCCCACGAGAGTGGGGGAAGAGAAGGTCCACCCAGGCAGTGCCCCATGTGCCTGGGTAAGCCTAACGTAACCCTTCAGAGAGTCGGCCGGTTCTCTGACGGGGGTCGCACTCGTGACTGGACTCCCCCCAGCCACGCATCCCTTCGTGGTGCGCCGCCACTAGGGATTGGGGTGATTTTTTATAGAGGTTTTCTTCCTCGCGGTCCGGGCGGTGAAGCCGAGACCCTCGGTCCCATCGAAGCCGCGAGACATGACCACGACACTTCGATGGGATTACGAGAATGACGGAGGTAGTGAGAAAAGCCCCACTTACCTGCCCGACGGCAGGTTAGTGCTCGCCGGGCCCGCCATCGCCCCGTCCAGTCACTCCCTCTGCTAATCAGAGGGATGTAACGACGGAGGAAGCAACCCACGAAAAAAAAAAAAAAAAAAAAAAAAAAAAAACCCCCCTGTCAGGTATTCGCCGCCGACCGTGAAGCGGTCGACGTTGCCCGGGACACACCACGCGGAGGTTCCTGACTCGTGCCCCAACCTAAACCCAAACCTTTTTTTTTTTTTTTTTTTTTCAGTTTGGGAAAACCCATCATGGGTACCCGCCCGCCGCGGAGGACAGCAGACGGGTTATGTGGGACTGTACCCACTAAAAACCCAAACATCGCCTCCGGAGCGCTTGGCGTCGGGGGCACAGGAATCGCTTGCGCATTACCTCTGTGCCCACCGACAAGCGCTGCCCCCCCGAAGAGAGGCTCTCCCCACTGGGACGCCCATCACCGACCGCAGCCCCAGCCTCCGTTCAATTTTTTCACGAGGTTTTATTCCTCGGTGATTTTTTAAGGAGGTTTTCTTCCTCCGGGTTCAGGCCCACACGTCCACCAGAACCCGACGCCTGGTGATTTTTTAACGAGGTTGTCTTCCTCGGTGATTTTTTAACGAGGTTTTCTTCCTCCAGGCTCCGGCCCCGCAGGACCAGAACCCCGCCCTTGTGATTTTTTAAAGAGGTTGTCTTCCTCTCAATTTTTTAGCGAGGTTTTCTTCCTCACGGTCGCAGAGGACAGGGAGAGCGGCACAACGAAACACCGACACGCCTCTTCCCCTGCGACCCCACCGCGTCCGCCATCTTTTAGCGACGGTGGCGACCCCGTCGAGGCCGCGGAAGGTAGGGTGAGCGGCACAACGAAACACCGACACACCTCTCCGGCCGCGGCCTGTCTCCTTCAGCCGCGGTGCCTCCCATACGACACCGCGGCTCGCCTCAGCGGCGGTGGCGCCCATACACCACCGCAACCTACTGTTGGCCGCTTCGTCTGGGCTCTTATGCCCTAAGCCCTGACTAGCAGCCTCGCCTGTGGGTTCCTCTTGGCTTCACCGTGGGGGACCAAGCCACGGTTACTAAGCCCCCCCCGCCACGACAAGGCGGGAACCCTCCGGGGGGGAACCTAAACCCAAACTTTTTTTTTTTTTTTTTTTTTTTTACGTGGGGAAATCCTACATGGATCCGCCTCCCGAGCCGGGCAGCTCGAGAGGGGTATGTCAGACTCTTACTGACTAAAACCCCACGGTGTTCTCCACACACCTATGTGGCCGGGGAGCAGGAAATGCTGAAGCAATAACTTCCACTCAACCCGGCAGGTGTCAGCCCCTCATGAGGGGCCCCTTCCTTCGGTCTGAGGGGTCGGATGATTGGACACCCTCTGACGAACCGTCGAGGGGCGCATTGAACACAGATGCGCCTCGCCTCGGGCCTATACACTAACTGCAAGGGCGAAGGACGTGCCCGCGTCCAACGCCCGCAGGCCTTATTTACGGCGGCTGTAGGTCATCCCTGACCCGTCGCCGCCGTACGGTTCGTCGACCGCGGGAGGGGAGCTGTGATGCCTGCTCCCTCTCCCTCTCCGCCGCCTCCTTAGTGAGCAGAACGTCCTCGCAGAATAAGGCGACGGAGTTCCATCCGGTCTCGCTCTCGACCATGGACTTCACAACAGTCGAGAGCGAGAGATCCAGGCCAATCACCGCGACGAGCTCGCGGCGTGGCGTTTCCCAGGCGGGACATTCTTCGAGGGTGTGCTGTGCGGTGTCCCTCGCACAGCCACAATGGTGGCACCCTGCTGTCGGTTCCCGGCCTATACGACACAGGTAGCTCCCGAAACAGCCGTGTCCCGAGAGCACCTGCGTTAGCCGGAATGTCAGGGTGCCGTGCCGCCTGGTTAGCCATTCGGCCAATACGGGCCGAACAGCATCCACTGTTGCCACGCCCGAGCTCGGTCGCTCAAGTCGTCGGCGCCACTCGTCCACCACTAGGACCTGGTGGAACTGTGACCTCAGCACCTCGATTTCCCGAGGCGCGAGTCGTAAACCTTGCTCCAGCGCCTCCACGCGTCGAAGATACAGAGACGCGTGGGCTCTCGCCTCCAGGTCCCAGGGTGGGGATCCGGCTAGAAGGGAGGCCGCCTCGAAAGAGATCGTGCGGTACCCACGGGTGGCCCTTATAGACATCGCCCGCTGCGGTCTTCGCAATTGGGCAATGTTCGTGGCCGTCAGGCCGTACGCCCATACGGGTGCCCCGTACAAGGCCATAGACCGCACGATTCCTGGGTACAGCTTCCGGCAAGAGGAATTAGGCCCCCCCATGTTCGGCAGCAGTCGGGCTAACGCACCCGCTGCGCTCATGAGACGGGGAGCCAGTTGCCGGAAGTGCTCTTCGAAGGTCCATCGGCTGTCGAGGACAAGGCCGAGATACTTCATGGACGACTCGACACCGATGGACACGCCTCCCACGACAACCCGGGATCCTTGAGGCGGCGCATTCCGAGGCCCATGGAAAAACAGAGCCTCGGATTTACGCAGCGCCACCTCCAGCCCCAGTCGCCGGATCCTTCCAACGACTTGAGCGACACACGCTGTCGCTAACATCATTGCGTCGCGGTGCGTCTTCCCCCGGGCTAACACCAGCGTGTCATCAGCGTAGCACACGACGTTAGCGCCTCGGAGGAGCGCACCGCGCAACACCCAGTCGTATCCGATGTTCCAGAGTAGGGGCCCTAACACTGACCCCTGGGGAACACCGGATACAACGTCTCGCCGACACATCCCTTCTTGACCCGGGAAGGTTACGTACCTCTCACTGAGGTACGCCCCGACTATGCGGCGGAGGTAGGTCGGCACTCCATGAAAACGGAGTGCCTCTCTAATTGTAGCCCAGGGCAAGGTGTTAAAAGCGTTGGCGATGTCAAGAGACACCGCCAGTACCACCTCGCCCCGAGCAATTGCTTCCTCCGCCTGGATCTTCACACGCATTATGGCGTCGATTGTGGAGCGCCCCTGGCGGAAGCCATACTGGTTATCCGCCAGATCCGGCCCTATTGTTGTTAAGTGCTGGACGAGGCGGACTGCGATTATCCGCTCGCAGAGCTTCGCCACCTCGTCCAACAGCACTATGGGCCGGTATGCGGACGGAGAGTCCGCAGGGCGCTCCGCTTTCCTGAGCAGGACCAGCTTGCCGGTTTTCCATAAACGTGGAAACCGGCCCTGCTGAAGACACGCCGTGAAGATTCCCAAAAGCCAGGGCTCGAGGGCCTCTTGGGCCAGGACCCATGCACGACCAGGTATGCCGTCAGGTCCTGGGGCGGTGTTTTTCGCTTGCATGCGTTTCACCGCCGCCCTCAACTCGTCCCGGGTCACCTCGGGGACCTCGTTGTCGTCGCCAGAGTGGTCCGAGTTGGGGGCAGCCATAGGCGGAGCCATCTGCGGTGGCGTGTGCTCCGCCCTTGAGGGGAACAGAGCGGCCACCACCTCTTGGAGGAGCTGTGGCTCAAGACTCTGGGTTACCGGGGGGGCCCACTGACGTAACTTGCCACGTACCATACGGTACGGGCGCCCCCACGGGTCCCGATTGAGCGTCTCCAGCAGCTCCTCTCTGGCTAGAGCCTTCGATTGCTCGATAGCCTTACGGAGGGCCAGTTTGGCCGCTCTGTACTCTTCGTAAAGCTCCTCCTCCGTAGAAGACGCGGACTGCACGCGGCCTCGCCTGCGTCGCTCCCTAGTGTACCGGCGTCGGACAGCCACACACGCTACGCGCAATTGCGCGATTTCATCAGTCCACCAGTACACTTGACGCCTGGCGGGTATCGGCCCCTTAATTCGGGGCATTGCCGCGTCGCAGACCCGTGTCATTTCCACTCGCAGCTGCCCCGCCTCTTCGTCGACGTCTGCAGCCCGGTCGGATGGTTCGTCAGTCACCCAGGCCTGCAAGACGGATGCCTCCAGAAGTGCCTCACGATCGAGGCGCTTCAACGCCCAACGCGGACCCTGCTCTGCGGGGGTCCTCCGGACTGGTCCAGCCGAAGTTTGGGTGGAGATGTCGAACCGTATATATCGGTGGTCCGACAACGTCTCCACCCCCTCAAGGACTTTCCAGCCCGAAACACGGCGCGCTAAAGCAGGACTAGCGAATGTGAGGTCCACTATTGAACCGCCCTGCTGTCGCACGCACGTGTTGACAGACCCCCGATTAAGAAGAAGCAGGCCCGTTCCGATGGCCCACTCCTCCAGAGCCCCGCCCCTGGCGTCCGTGGACGGGGAACTCCAAGCCGTTGACTTTGCGTTGAAGTCCCCGAGAACTAGGACGGGGCGAGGATTACTGCGACCGACAACGCTGCCTAACTCCCCGAGGAGACCCTCGAAGTCGGTGATACTTCTACTTGGGGGTGCATACACCCCCACTACCACCACGTCACCGAAATGTGCTACTGCGTACCCCCGACCCCTCGAGATGTTAGAAAAGGGCAGGGCACCAGCAGCGGCCTGGGACACTAAGGCCACCGAGCCGTCCAGATCGCTCACCCAGTTATCGGCGGGTGGGACAAAGTACGGCTCAGCCATCACGGCGACGTGGATCAACCCCTGCGCCATACTCTGTAACATGAGGTCCTGAGCTCTGGCACAGTGGTTGAGATTACCTTGCAGAAAATGGAGTGCCATTATAATTGATGACATTCCATTTCTGCCTCCTGGGACATTGCCGGCGTCTGAGTATCCACCGGCAACGTTACGGGCTGAGAGGGACCCTTGCCCCTTTTCCTGCCTCTCCTCTTGGTACCTTTACTGGTTTTCGGCGCAGGCTTCCCACAAGCCCTACTGCCCACTCGATGACCGGCGGGCTTGTTATCGGCAGCACATACCGCACAATACGGAACTGCTTCACACCCACCGGCTTTGTGCCCTGGTTGACTACAGCGGAAACACAATTCACTGCAGTCAACCTTACAGGTGCACTTGACACCTAGGTGCCCGCCTTGGAGGCACCTGAAGCACCTTGTAGGCCGGGGCGGCAGTACTTTCACCTGCGCAGAAACCCACCCAATAAGCAGGCGGCGGCCATCGCCCAGTCTTTTTGCTGCATCCACCGGACAAGACACCACAGACGTCCACAGTCCTCTTAACCCAGGACGGACGCCGTTCGTTTTGATTTGGTCCGGTGAACACCCTGCAGTTTCAGCAACCGCAGCGACCACTTCATCCGCCGTAATAGACTCATCCAGGCCCGTGATGCGCACGTCAGCACACCTCATGGGCCTGGAGACTTTGACACCTTCGGCTGGGACGGCTTCTCTTATCTTGGCCGCCAATGCATCCGCCTTTTCGCTACTTGCAGCGCCCGGTATCGTCAGGAGGTACCCCCCAGTTGCTGCCTTTCGCCACCGGATACCGGAAATGCCAATGTCAGCTATCCTCACATCAGTCTTAATTTTCTTGAGGACTTCCAAGTAGGAGAGTCCTCTTTTCTGCGCCTCCGGCTGTACTGTGACCGACACTGCAGTAGTTTTCGGTGACCGGAGTTTAGCAGGCTTCTCCTTCTTTGAGGCCGTCTTTTTCTTCTTTTTCTTCGGCTTCTCAGGTCGGCCGTTCTTTCCAACCAGCACCCATTCCCCCTCCACAGGTTTAGATGCCGGTGTTTCTTTTCTGCTCGTAGAAGGGGCTTGTGTTGCTGGCTTGGCTGCAACCTTAACTCCCTTTTTCCCTGCTGACTTTTGAGGAACAGGGACCTCAGACGGCCGCGCTTCCAGAGCAGCTACAGTTTTGGCCGCTATTTGTTCGGCTTTTCTGTCTGCAGCCAGAGGTGGTCGGAGTCGTTTCTCTGGCTGGAGCCTATCTTGGAAAGAATCCAGGCGGGCAGTCATTATATTCATCATTCTCTGCACCGCCTGGTCTAACACCTCTACTGTAACCACTGCCGTAGAGTCATTTACAGGCCCCACTTGGCGAGGCTTCGGCAGTGGGGGAAACTCCTCCCGTGCCACAGCCAACCTTTTAGGAACTGGAAGAGAGGCAGACTCCGAAGATGTGGCAGTTGCAGGTCTGGGCACCTCTCTCATCACAGGCTCCGGACAGCGGTCCTTTGCCATCTCAGCCCTTACGCCCGCGAGCTCTTTACGGAGCTCTGCCAACTCTTCCGCCTGTTTGGAGTACCTCTCCTCTAAACTTGTGTAGGCAGCCTGGACCCTCACCAACTCTTCCGAGGTAGTCCGGCTGCTAAATTCTTGTATCGCCACTGTGATAGACGCCGCTGCACCCTTCAGGGCCTTCTGGAATGTGCCCTTGAGGTTATGGGATTTTTGGGCAACTTTCAGAATAACCTCTATGTCACCCAGAACCCTCTTATTCAATTGACAGGCTAGTTCCTCCACGGGGGCTGGGGCAGCATTTCCCTTCGCTGCACGCTCAAGCCGAGCCCGTGAGGCTAGCTCCGCCACCTCCTCCTCGGCTGAGAGGCGAAGTTCCTCCTCCTTGAGTTTTAGGTATCGCTCCTTTGCTGCTGCCATACCCGCATACTCCCCAGTGGTGATGGGACGCCCTCTACCTCGCTTTGGAGACATAACACGAGGCCTCGTTGTTTCTTCAATCTCGTCACCAGAAACCGAATCCGCAGCCGGTTTCCGTTTTCGGAAAAACCTGCTCATATGAGGGGACAGTCCACCTTCAGCAGACTCCACAGTCTCCATCGTATCTGCGCTATTTTCACTCGCGTCTGAAAAATATTCGACGGAGAGACGGTCGATTGAAGGATTCCTCCTTAAAACCACAATCGGTATTGAATCGGTTGTCCTGTTGGTCGCCAAAGTCGTCGTTAAATCTTCTCCTTGCAAAATTGTGCCCCCCCCAGAAAACGCGGGGCAGCCCGGGCTAGGCCCGGAGAGGGATTCTCCTGCTCCATTGGAGCCGGTACCCTCCTGGGGTAGTTCATTTTTTAATTTTGCACTATCCATATTTCCGTCATTGATATCAGTGGTCCGTGTGCATGCCAGAGCCGTCGTGGAAGGTTCCTGATCGGGAATCCATTTTCGTGCCAAGGTCATCGTATTTAGATTAAGCTCATGTACAAATTTGCCCCCCCCAGAAAACGTGGGGCAGCCCGGGCTAGGCCCGGGGAGGGATTCTCCAACTCCTGAGGAGCTGGTACCCTCCTGGGGTAGTACTATGATATTTGTACAATCCATCACCTTTAACTCCTCCTCCAGTTCGCAGTGCGCCAGCCGGGATCGGTATGAAGACAACCACTCCCGCCAGCCGCTCCCCGGAATTGGGCCCTTGGGACTCAACTTGAGCCCTCATCGGCCCCAACCCGGTACTGAGTGCGCTGCTCACACGCCACACCCAGGAGTGTTTATCGGCTCTCCAGCCTAGATCCGTAGTGTTCAGCGAGACAGGGTCACCTCGAGAAGGATGTGGCTCTTCACCACGCACTACGGTCTTGAGGTGGCAGGCTGAGGCTCTCTCCGAAAGGAAAGAGCTGTATTGCGCCTGTGGGTCCACCCCCTGCAGATCAGAGATACAAGTACCTCATCACGCCTACTCGACCCCACCTAAACCCAAACCTAACCTTTTTTTTTTTTTTTTTTTTTATCGTGGGGATATCCTACATGGATCCGCCTCCCGAGCCGGGCAGCTCGAGAGGGGTATGTCAGACTCTTACTGACTAAAACCCCACGGTGTTCTCCACACACCTATGTGGCCGGGGAGCAGGAAATGCTGAAGCAATAACTTCCACTCAACCCGGCAGGTGTCAGCCCCTCATGAGGGGCCTCTTCCTTCGGTCTGAGGGGTCGGATGATTGGACACCCTCTGACGAACCGTCGAGGGGCGCAACGAACACAGATGCGCCTCGCCTCGGGCCTGTGCATTAGCTGCAAGGGCGAAGGACGTGCCCGCGTCCAACGCCCGCAGGCCTTATTTACGGCGGCTGTAGGTCATCCCTGACCCGTCGCCGCCGTACGGTTCGTCGACCGCGGGAGGGGAGCTGTGATGCCTGCTCCCTCTCCCTCTCCGCCGCCTCCTTAGTGAGCATAACGTCCTCGCAGAATGAGGCGACGGAGTTCCATCCGGTCTCGCTCTCGACCATGGACTTCACAACAGTCGAGAGCGAGAGATCCAGGCCAATCCCCGCAACGAGCTCGCGGCGTGGCGTTTCCCAGGCGGGACATTCTTCGAGGGTGTGCTGCGCGGTGTCCCTCGCACAACCACAATGGTGGCACCCTGCTGTCGGTTCCCGGCCTATACGACACAGGTAGCTCCCGAAACAGCCGTGTCCCGAGAGCACCTGCGTTAGCCGGAATGTCAGGGTGCCGTGCCGCCTGGTTAGCCATTCGGCCAATACGGGCCGAACGGCATCCACTGTCGCCACGCCTGAGCTCGGTCGCTCAAGTCGTCGGCGCCACTCGTCCACCACTAGGACCTGGTGGAACTGTGACCTCAGCGCCTCGATTTCCCGAGGCGCGAGTCGTAAACCTTGCTCCAGCGCCTCCACACGTCGAAGATACAGAGACGCGTGGGCTCTCGCCTCCAGGTCCCAGGGTGGGGATCCGGCTAGAAGGGAGGCCGCCTCGAAAGAGATCGTGCGGTACCCACGGGTGGCCCTTATAGACATCGCCCGCTGCGGTCTTCGCAATTGGGCAATGTTCGTGGCCGTCAGGCCGTACGCCCATACGGGTGCCCCATACAAGGCCATAGACCGCACGATTCCTAGGTACAGCTTCCGGCAAGAGGAATTAGGCCCCCCCATGTTCGGCAGTAGTCGGGCTAACGCACCCGCTGTGCTCATGAGACGGGGAGCCAGTTGCCGGAAGTGCTCTTCGAAGGTCCATCGGCTGTCGAGGACGAGGCCGAGATACTTCATGGACGACTCGACACCGATGGACACGCCTCCCACGACAATCTGGGATCCTTGAGGCGGCGCATTCCAAGGCCCATGGAAAAACAGAGCCTCGGATTTACGCAGCGCCACCTCCAGCCCCAGTTGCCGGATCCTTCCAACGACTTGAGCGACACACGCTGTCGCTAACATCATTGCGTCGCGGTGCGTCTTCCCCCGGGCTAACACCAGCGTGTCATCAGCGTAGCACACGACGCTAGCGCCTCGGAGGAGCGCACCGCGCAACACCCAGTCGTATCCGATGTTCCAGAGTAGGGGCCCTAACACTGACCCCTGGGGAACACCGGATACGACGTCTCGCCGACACATCCCTTCTTGACTCGGGAAGGTTACGTACCTCTCACTGAGGTACGCCCCGACTATGCGGCGGAGGTAGGACGGCACTCCATGAAACCGGAGTGCCTCTCTAATTGTAGCCCAGGGCAAGGTGTTAAAAGCGTTGGCGATGTCAAGGGACACCGCCAGAACCACCTCGCCCCGAGCAGTTGCTTCCTCCGCCTGGATCTTCACACGCATTATGGCGTCGATTGTGGAGCGCCCCTGGCGGAAGCCAAACTGGTTATCCGCCAGATCCGGCCCTATTGTTGTTAAGTGCTGGACGAGGCGGACTGCGATTATCCGCTCGCAGAGCTTCGCCACCTCGTCCAACAGCACTATGGGCCGGTATGCGGACGGAGAGTCCGCAGGGCGCCCCGCTTTCCTGAGCAGGACCAGCTTGCCGGTTTTCCATAAACGTGGAAACCGGCCCTGCTGAAGACACGCCGTGAAGATTCCCAAAAGCCGGGGCTCGAGGCGTCTGAGTATCCACCGGCAACGTTAAGGGCTGAGAGGGACCCTTGCCCCTCTTCCTGCCTCTTCTCTTGGCCCCCTTACTGGGTTGCGGCGCAGGCTTCCCGCAAGCCCTGCTGCCCACTCGATGATCGGAGGGCTTGTTAGTGGCTGCACATACCGCACAATGCGGAGCAGCTTCACACCCACCGGCTTTGTGCCCCGGTTGACTACAGCGGAAACACAATTCACTGCAGTCAACCTCACATGTGCACTTGACCCCCAGGTGCCCACCTTGGAGGCATCTGAAGCACCTTGTAGGCCGGGGCGGCAGGACTTTCAATTGTGCCGAAACCCACCCAATAAGGAGGCGGCGGCCATCACCCAACCTTTTTGCCGCATCCACCGGACAAGACACCACGGACGTCCACAGTCCCCTTAACCCGGGACGGACGCCGTTCGTTTTGATTTGGTCCGGTGAACACCCTGCAGTTTCAGCGACCGCAGCGACCACTTCTTCTGCCGTAACAGACTCATCCAAGCCCGTGATGCGCACGTCAGCACATCTCATGGGCCTGGAGACTTTGACGCCTTCGGCGGGGACGGCTTCTCTTATCTTGGCCGCCAATGCATCCGCCTTTTCGCTACTTGCAGCGCCCGGTATTGTCAGGAGGTACCCCCCAGTTGCTGCCTTTCGCCACCGAATACCGGAAATACCGATGTCAGCCATCCTCACATCAGTCTTGATTTTCTTGAGGACCTCCAAGTAGGAGAGTCCTCTTTTCTGCGCCTCCGGCTGTACTGTGACCGACACTGCAGTAGTTTTCGGTGACCGGAGTTTAGTATGCTTCTCCCTCTTCGAGGTCGACTTTTTCTTCTTTCTCTTCGGCTTCTCAGGTCGGCCGTTCTTTCCAACCAGCACCCATTCCCCCTCCACAGGTTTAGATGCCGGTGTTTCTTTTCTGCTCGTAGAAGGGGCTTGTGTTGCTGGCTTGGCTGCAACCTTAACTCCCTTTTTCCCTGCTGACTTTTGAGGAACAGGGACCTCAGACGGCCGCGCTTCCAGAGCAGCTACAGTTTTGGCCGCTATTTGTTCGGCTTTTCTGTCTGCAGCCAGAGGTGGTCGGAGTCGTTTCTCTGGCTGGAGCCTATCTTGGAAAGAATTCAGGCGGGCAGTCATGATATTCATCATTCTCTGCACCGCCTGGTCTAACACCTCTACTGTAACCACTGCCGTAGAGTCATTCAGAGGTCCCACTTGGCGAGGCTTCGGCAGTGGGGGAAACTCCTCCCGTGCCACAGCCAACCTTTTAGGAACTGGAAGAGAGGCAGACTCCGAAGATGTGGCAGTTGCAGGTCTGGGCACCTCTCTCATCACAGGCTCCGGACAGCGGTCCTTTGCCATCTCAGCCCTTACGCCCGCGAGCTCTTTACGGAGCTCTGCCAATTCTTCCGCCTGTTTGGAGTACCTCTCCTCTAAACTTGTGTAGGCAGCCTGGACCCTCACCAACTCTTCCGAGGTAGTCCGGCTGCTAAATTCTTGTATCGCCACTGTGATAGACGCCGCTGCATCCTTCAGGGCCTTCTGGAATGTGCCCTTGAGGTTATGGGATTTTTGGGCAACTTTCAGAATAACCTCTATGTCACCCAGAACCCTCTTATTCAATTGACAGGCTAGTTCCTCCACGGGGGCAGGGGCAGCATTTCCCTTCGCTGCACGCTCAAGCCGCGCCCGTGAGGCTAGCTCCACCACCTCCTCCTCGGCTGAGAGGCGAAGTTCCTCCTCCTTGAGTTTTAGGTATCGCTCCTTTGCTTCTGCCATACCCGCATACTCCCCAGTGGTGATGGGACGCCCTCTACCTCGCTTTGGAGACATAACACGAGGCCTCGTTGTTTCTTCAATCTCGTCACCAGAAACCGAATCCGCAGCCGGTTTCCGTTTTCGGAAAAACCTGCTCATATGAGGGGACAGTCCACCTTCAGCAGATTCCACAGTCTCCATCGTATCTGCGCTATTTTCACTCGCGTCTGAAAAATATTCGACGGAGAGACGGTCGATTGAAGGATTCCTCCTTAAAACCACAATCGGTATTGAATCGGTTGTCCTGTTGGTCGCCAAAGTCGTCGTTAAATCTTCTCCTTGCAAAATTGTGCCCCCCCCAGAAAACGCGGGGCAGCCCGGGCTAGGCCCGGAGAGGGATTCTCCTGCTCCATTGGAGCCGGTACCCTCCTGGGGTAGTTCATTTTTGAATTTTGCACTATCCATATTTCCGTCATTGATATCAGTGGTCCGTGTGCATGCCAGAGTAGTCGTGGAATGTTCCTGATCGGGAATCCATTTTCGTGCCAAGGTCATCGTATTTAGATTAAGCTCATGTACAAATTTGCCCCCCCCAGAAAACGTGGGGCAGCCCGGGCTAGGCCCGGGGAGGGATTCTCCAACTCCTGAGGAGCTGGTACCCTCCTGGGGTAATACTATGATATTTGTACAATCCATCACCTTTAACTCCTCCTCCAGTTCGCAGTGCGCCAGCCGGGATCGGTATGAAGACAACCACTCCCGCCAGCCGCTCCCCGGAATTGGGCCCTTGGGACTCAACTTGAGCCCTCATCGGCCCCAACCCGGTACTGAGTGCGCTGCTCACACGCCACACCCAGGAGTGTTTATCGGCTCTCCAGCCTAGATCCGTAGTGTTCAGCGAGACAGGGTCACCTCGAGAAGGATGTGGTTCTTCACCACGCACTACGGTCTTGAGGTGGCAGGCTAAGGCTCTCTCCAAAAGGAAAGAACTGTATTGCGCCTGTGGGTCCACCTCCTGCAGATCAGAGATACAAGTACCTCATCACGCCTGCTCGACCCCATTTTTATTTTTTTTTTTTTTTTTTTTTTACGTGGGGAAATCCTACATGGATCCGCCTCCCGAGCCGGGCAGCTCGAGAGGGGTATGTCAGACTCTTACTGACTAAAACCCCACGGTGTTCCTCTTTCACCCATTTGGCCGGGGAGTAGGGACAGCTTGCGCATTACTTCTACTCGCCCGACAGGTGTAGGCCCCTCATAAGGGGCCACCTTCAGCGGTCTGAGGGGTCGAGATGTGTGACCCCCTCCGACGAACCTACGAGGGGCGCATCGAACACTGATGCGCCTCGCCTCGGGCCTGTGCATTGGCTGCAAGGGCGAAGGACGTGCCCGCGTCCGACACCCGCAGGCCGTTTTTACGGCGGCAGGAGGTCATTCCTGACCCTACGCCGCCGGGTTCGTCGACCGCGGGAGGGGAGCTCTGACGTCTGCTCCCTCTCCCTCTCCGCCGCCTCCTTTGCGAGCATGACGTCCTCGCAGAATGAGGCGACGGAGTTCCACCCGCTCTCACTCGCAACCATGGACGAAACGACGGTCGGGAGTGAGAGATCGGGCCCTATAGCCGCGATGAGGTCGCGGCGTGACGAGTCCCATGCGGGACAGGCGGTCAGTGTGTGCTGCGCGTTATCGACCTCGCAGCCACAATGATGGCACCCAGTTGTTGGCTCTCGGCCTATACGACACAGGTAACTCCCGAAACATCCGTGTCCCGAGAGCACCTGCGTCAGCCGGAAGGTTAGGGTGCCGTGCCGCCTCCGTACCCACGCCGTCAAATGAGGCCTCACGGTCTCGACGGTCGTCACGCCGGCGCTGGGGTGCTCCAGTCGTCGGTCCCACTCCGCCATGACTATGATCTGGTGGAGCTCTGCCCTCCGCGCCTCGATCTCACGAGGCGCAGGTCGTATTCCTCTCTCAAACGCCTCCCCGCACCACCTGTAGAGCAACGCGAGGGCTTCCGCCTCCAGATCCCATGGCGGAGATCCGGCCAGTAGGGAGGCTGCCTCGAAGGAGATCGTGCGATATCCCCGGGCTGCTCTGACGGCCATCGCTCTCTGCGGCTTGCGCAGAGCGGCGATATTACGGGCCGCCAGGTTCTCAGCCCACACCGGGGCCCCGTAAAGGGCCATGGACCGCACGATCCCCATGTAGAGCCTTCGGCACGCGGAATTTGGACCCCCCAGGTTGGGCAACAGCCGCGCTAACGCGGCCGCAGCGCCCATAAGACGGGGGGTCAGCTGCCTGAAGTGCTCTACAAAGTCCCATCGGCTATCCAGAACGAGTCCAAGATATTTCATATTGGACTGGATGCCGATTGGGACGCCTCCCACGATGATCTGGGACCCTCTCGGTGCCGCATTCCGAGGCCCATGGAAACACAGAGCCTCAGATTTTTGCAGCGCCACTTTTAGTCCCAGACGCCGAATCCGACCGACGACGTGTGCCACCCCAGCTGTTACCAATATCGCGGCTTCGCGGTGCGACTTAGCTCTCGACGTGACCAGTGTGTCGTCGGCATAACATACGACACTGAGGCCACGGAGGAGCGCACCGCGCAACACCCAGTCGTATCCGATGTTCCAGAGAAGAGGGCCCAAAACTGACCCTTGGGGAACACCGGATACGACGTCTCGCCGACACATTCCACTCCGACCCGGGAAGACTACATACCTCTCGGAGAGGTACGCCCCGACTATGCGGCGGAGGTAGGACGGCACTCCGTGAAATCGGAGCGCCTCTCTAATTGTGGCCCAGGGCAAGGTGTTAAAGGCATTTGCGATGTCTAAAGACACCGCTATCACCACCTCGCCCCGAGCAATGGCCTCCTCCGCCAGACTCCTCACTTGCGCGATCGCGTCAATCGTGGAGCGCCCTCTGCGGAAACCGAACTGGTTCGACGCCAAATCCGGCCCCACGTGCGTTAAATGGCCGACGAGGCGGTTTGCAATCACTCTCTCGAAGAGTTTGCCCACCTCGTCGAGCAGCACAATGGGGCGGTACGCGGACGGCGAGTCCGCCGGGCGCCCCGGCTTTTGGAGCAGGACTAGACGGCCGGTTTTCCACTTCGACGGAAACCGGCCCTGCTCCAGACACACGCTGAGGAGTCCCAATAGTCGGGGCTCGAGGACCTCTTGGGCCAGGACCCACGCTCGACCAGGCAGGCCGTCGGGCCCTGGGGCGGTGTTTTTGGCCGCGAGGCGTTTTCACCGCCGCCCTCAATTCTTCCCGGGTCACGTCGGGCACGTCGTCTCGGTCCACGTCGGGCTCGGCCGCGGGCGGAGCCATGTGGGGAGGTGAAAACTCCTCCCTGGAGGGAAACAGAGCGCTCACCACCTCCTCGAGGAACTCTGACTGGAGACTCTGGGTAACCGGGGGGGCCCATTGGCGAAGTTTGCCGCGTACCATCCTGTACGGGCGGCCCCACGGATCCCGATTGAGCGTCTCCAGGAATTCCTCTCTGGCCAGAGCTTTTGCACGCTCAATGGCCCGTCGGAGGGTGAGCTTAGCTGCTCTGTAACCCTCATGCAGCTCCGCCTCTCCGGGGCTTGCGACCTGCGAATGACGTCGTCTGCGCCTTATCCTGGTGTACTGGCGGCGCGCTGCTACGCAAAGTGCGCGCAGCTGCGCGATTTCAGCGTTCCACCAGTACACCTGGCGCTTAGCTGGACGACGCCCAACTCTCGGCATCGCCGCGTCACACATATGCGACACGGCGGCTCGCAGTCGCTCCGCCCCATCTTCGACATCGGCAGGCCTCTCGGGTGTTCCATCCATCACCCAGGCTTGCACGATGGCAGCCTCGAGGAACACCTCGCGATCGAGGCGTCCCAGAGCCCAACGTGGACTGTCCTCTTCCAGGGCTCTCGGGACCGGTCGTCCCGAGGTCTGGGCGGACACTTCGAACTGTATGTAAAGATGGTCCGAAAGTGTCTCTACCCCCTCCAGGACTCTCCAGTCCCGAACACGGCGTGCTATTGCAGGGCTACCGAACGATAGGTCCACTATGGATTCGCCCTGCGGTCGCACGCACGTGTTTATTGAGCCCCTGTTAAGGACGAGTAGGCCTGATGTTACGGCCCACTCTTCCAGCGCCTCACCCCTATTGCCCGTGGATGGGGAACCCCAAGCCGTAGATTTGGCGTTGAAGTCCCCGAGGACTAGGACAGGGTGAGGGTGGCTGCCCGAGACGACAGTGCCCAACTCCACCAAAAGTGCCTCGAAGTCGGCGAGACTCCATCGAGGGGGTGCGTACACCCCCACCACCACAATGTCGCCGAGACGCGCCGCCACGTATCCCTGGCCCTCCTTGATGTTAGCGAAGGGCGGGGAACCGGCGGCGGGTCGGGAAATGATGGCCACCGAGCCATCTCGATCTCCCGCCCAGTTATCTCGGGGCGGCACGAAGTATGGCTCGGCTATCACGGCGACGCTGATTGACCACTGTGCCATGCTTTGGACTAACAAGTCTTGTGCACTGGCACAAAGGTTCAGATTCCCTTGGAGAATACGAATAGACATTATTAATTGGCTTCTTCCATCTCCTCCGTCTGGACCGTCGTCGGCGCTTTAGGAACAGCCGACGAGGTCAGGGGCTGTGTCGGGGCTTTTCCCCTCTTCCCCCTCCTTCTTTTCTTGGGTGGCGACGACGCAACGCATGTCTTGCCGCCCACCCGGTGCCCAGCAGGTTTACCCGCACCTGCACATATTAAACAATGCGGGTCCGCTGTACAGCCTGCCGCCTTATGGCCGGGTTGACTGCAGCGATAGCAGAGTGCACTGCAGTCAACTTCTGAGGAGCATTTTGCCCCCAGATGACCGGCCTGAAGGCAGCGGAAACACCTCTGTGAGCGGGGCTGCAAGACTTTTACTCGCGCCGACACCCAACCCACCAATAGCTTACGGCCGTCGCCAAGTTTTTTGGCCACCGTCACTGGGCACGAAACCACGGCCGTTCCAGCCCCATCAAAGCTGGGGCGTGGATCAGTTGCCTTAACGTGCTCTGGGGGGCATTCCCCAGCACGTGCAACGGCGGCAATTAGCTTCTCCACTGTAACGGAGTCATCAAGGCCTGATATGCGCACGTCTGCGCACCTCATCGGCCTGGTTACTCGTATATCCTCAGCTGGAAAGGACGCCCTAATTTTTTCTGCAAGGGCGTCTGCTTGCAGACCACTCGTGGCACCTGGAACCTCTAAGAGGGCAGCCCCTGTTGCCGCCCTTCTATAGTTGACGCCCTCAATGCCTAGAGCGCCAAGGTCGACCTGCTCCCATGTTTTTCGTTAGCACCTCCCTGTAGGTGATGCCCCTCTTCGCAGCCTCAGGTTGAAGTGTTATAACCACCGCAGTGGATTTGGAGGTGCGAAGTTTGGGGGCTCTGTTCCTTTTTGGAGGTGCTTTTGTAGCCGCCTTTTTCTTATTCTTCTTTGTGGCCTTACCCCCCTTACCTACTAACACCCACTCCCCTTGAGTGGGTTTAGGAGTGGCCACCTTCTCGCTGTAGGAAGCTTGAGGGGCGGGTGTAGTCGTCGACTTGGAACCGGCTTTCCCCGCTTTTTCTCTGCCATTCTTCTCAGCTGCTTGCCGGGATTCAGGCTGCCGCGGAGGACCACTTTTAGGTGCTCTCGTTTTCGCAATCTGCGCAGCCTTTCTATCCGCCGCCAATGGAGGGCGGAGTTGTCTTTCTGGGAGAAGCCTATCCTCCAAGGCCTCGAAGCGAGCACTCATTATGTTGAGTATGCGCTCGAACTTCTGGTCAATGTCAGAATTCTCGCTCCGAGGCCTCCCTGGCAACGGCGGAAACTCCTCCCTCCTCCTTGGAACCGGAGAAGTTGAAGGGTCCAGTCCTGTCTCTGTCGCTGTGACTAGAGAGACTTCAGCTCCTGGCGATGGCTGGCGGACCTTATTCAGGTCTGCTCTCATTAACGTGAGCTCCTTCCGAAGCTCTGCCATTCTTCCGCTTGTCTGGTGTTCGTCTCCTCTAGCCTTGCGTACGCTGCTTGGACCCTCGCCAACTCCTCGGTGGTGGTCCGACTGCGGTATTGTTCCACTGCATCCTTAATGGACACAGCCGCATCCTTGAGGGCCTTCTGGAAAGTGCCTTTTAGGTTCGCCGATTTTTTGGCGACTTTGAGGATCACCTCCACGTCGCCCAGCACCCTTTCACTTAATTGGGAGGAGAGCTCTTCCTCCGGAGCAGTGGCAATCTCTTTAGCGGACCTGTTGTATCGTGCCCGCGATGCCTCCTCCGCCAACTCTTCTTCAGCTGTTAAGCGAAGCAACTCCTCTTTCTTCCGGATATAATCTTCCTTCACCTTTGCCAACCCCACATATTCTCCTGTAGTTGGGGGCCGCCCCCTACCCTTTTTGGGGATAGAAACTGGCGTTTGCGTCTGGTCAGCACCTTCGACCTTCCTTTTCCGCCAGAAGGAGCTTGGCGGAGCGTCCTCAGCGCCAGACAGAGGGTTTTCAGACTACCCTACCGTCACCATAGAGGCCTCGCTTGACTCGCTACACACTGACAACCTGTCTAGTGAAGGGTCCCTTACGATAGCCACAACGGGGTTGAATTCACCTTCGCGACCATCCACTTTTCTCTCCTCGCACGTAACTCCACTAGTGGAGCCACCGTCCTCGTCCTTCTTAAAACTAGGTATATTTACAATATTTACAGATGTTTTTTTAAAAGGTTTGCTCATTTTTGTTCCCACGATTGTGGGGGAAGTAACGGTCCACCCAGGCAGTGCCCCCTGTGCCTGGGTAAGCCTAGCGTAACCCGTCAAGAGAGTCGGCCGGTTCTCTGACGGGGGTCGCACTCGTGACTGGTCTCCCACCAGCCACGCATCCCCTCGCGGTGCGCCGCCGCTTGGGATTAGGGTAATTTTTTATAGAGGTTTTCTTCCTCGCGGTCCGGGCGGTGAAGCCAAGACCCTCGGTCCCATGCGAAGCCGCGAGACGTGACCACGTCACTCCGATGGGATTACGAGATCGTCGGCGACAAGCCGAACAAGTTGTCCAACCTGCCCGCCCGACGGCAGTGTGAGTGCACGCCGAGCCCGCCAACACGCCACGTCTTCGAACCCTCTAAATAGAAGATGAACGGTAAACGTCGCCCCCCCGTCAGGTATTAGCCGTCGGCCGAGAAGCGGCCGCCGTTGCCCGGGATGCACCACGCGGAGGTTCCTGACTCGCACCCCACGCCTGCTCGACCCCAACCCAAACCTAACCTAATCTAACCTAACCTAACCTAACCTAAACCCAAACCTAACCTTTTTTTTTTTTTTTTTTTTTTTACGTGGAGAAACCCGTCATGGGTACACACGCGCCCGGGGGGACGAGTGGTTATGTGAGACTCCTACTCACTAAAACTCCACGGTGTACCATCGGCCGCCATAGCGGGACGCCGCGGGCAATGCGGTTGCAATCGTCCGCGACGCCCCGACGGCTGGCCCCAATCGGGCCCCGGCGCTAAAGAGAGACAGTCTGGTACAACCCCAACTGTCCCCCAGACGGCTGAACCAGTGCAATGGAAAGACGGGCCCCCCGACCCGTCTCCCCTTGGTCCAGCAAGGGCAGAGGAGAGAGGCGGTTAAGCGCCCCCCACCTACTGCCCATCGTCTACGCAAATGTCCAGCGGCGGTATCGGCGCTGGCTGAACACTCCCTTTTACAGGAGGTGGCTGGCAGCTGGCGCCCCCCATGTAGTGGCCTGCTGGCCTTCCGCTATCGGCACAGTAGGCGCAATGAAGCGCCTCAGCCTTACACTCTTGCGCCCTATGCCCCGGCTTCCCACACCGGAAAACACAGTCCCCCCCTGTCGAACGTCGATGGGCACAATGGCCGCGTGTGACCCAGGCCCAAACACCTAAAGCACCTTAAAGGCTTTTGCTCTAGGAGATGGACTCGAGCCGAACTCCATCCTACTAGGAGTCGTCCCCCCTCAACCAGCACTTTCGCCGCGGTGACAGGGAGGGACACATGCACTCTGCCCAAGGTCCTCCCCATGCTCTGAATTTCACCCACCCTAATTTGTTCTGCCGTGCATCCCCCCTTACATGCGACAGCAGCGACCACCTCTTCCTGCGATACAGAATCGTCCAGGCCTACGATGCGGACGTTCACCCGTTTTATCGGCCTGCTTATTGTGGCAACGCCTGCTAATGCCATCTGAAGGCACTCTGCCAGCTTGTCTGCCTGTTGCGCGCCTTGGGGTCCAGGAATCTCGACGACCCTTGTCCCCGTAGCGGTCTCCCGGACCGACAAATCCTCAATGCCCAGACTGGGCAAGTCAGCCGCCAATCTTGCCCTCAGAAAGGCATCCTTGTAGCTCACCCCCTGAGCCACTGCCTCAGGCTGCAGCGTTATAAGCACTGCAGCTGAGCGTGGGGGCAAGGGGAGCTTGGGTTTGGGCTTTTGCCCAGGCGTACCCTTCTGAGGAGCGAGAGCAACCGGTGCAGCCACCACTGGAACCGAGTTTGTCGCCGCCTTTTTATTCCTTTTGCGACGGGCCACAACCGTGGTCCACGCCGCATCGGAATCCGTCGGTGCCGGAAGCCGCGCCCATCCATCTATCCATCTATCCATCCATCGTCCATCCCTAGGACAGGCACTTGGGAGGACGTTGCCGGCCCAGTAGCTGAAGCGCGAGGCTGAGGCCCCGCGCGTAGAGCAGGCTTTGAACCAAGAGTCTTTTGTCCCGCAGTGTTAGATGCCGTCTGCCTCTTATCTGCCGCTAGAGGGGGCCGATTTACCGGAACCATGCGATCCTCCAGCACCACCAGGCGGGCGCTCATCTCTTCCATAGACCTCTTGAAGGAACGCTCAAGCCCCTGGATAGCATCCGCCAGGTTATTCGGCCCCTCAGGCCCCGGCTGAAGTATGGCAGGTGGCGGTGGAGCCTCATCTCTCGTGTCGGCCTCCTGACGCATGGCCCGGATCTCCGCTTTAACCTCCACTAGCTCTCGGCGGAGATTGGCAATCACGCGCCGGAGGCAAAGCGTTTCCTCGGCCACTGTACGTGCCAAAGCAGTGGACACAATCTCCTGTAGGACGCTGGCTGCCCCCTTGAGGTCTTTAATGCAGGTCCCTTTCAGATTGCCAGATTTTTTACATACGTCGAAAATCTTGGCAACCTTCTCGCCGGCCAGGGATCTCAACCTATCAGGGTCAAGGGTTTCGATAGTCAGCTCTTCCTCAACCCAGAGCTCTTCAGCAGCTTCCTGCTCCTTACAAATCTCTGGCCCCTTTCGGGCTGCATCACTAAGATCCGCATGCTTTTGACCCGCCGAAGACCCGGGTTCATGTGATCTGCCCCTCTGGGCCGTTGTTACCTTCGGGGCTATAACCGGTTCTATGGTAAGCAGCTCCCCTGGCCGCTTTATACCCCCCGAACTTCCTTCGTCACCAGACGGTACACCACGACCTTCCTTAAACCTAAGTGTTAAAATTTTTTGTTTGGTTTCACTCATTTTTAGTCCCACGAGAATGGGGGAACAGAAGGTCCACCCAGGCAGTGCCCCCTGTGCCTGGGTAAGCCTAACTTAACCCGTCAGAGAGTCGGCCGGTTCTCTGACGGGGGTCGCACTCGTGACTGGACTCCCCCCAGCCACGCATCCCCTCGTGGTGCGCCGCCACTTGGGATTGGGGTGATTTTTTATAGAGGTTTTCTTCCTCGCGGTCCAGGCGGTGAAGCCGAGACCCTCGGTCCCATCGAAGCCGCGAGACATGACCACGACACTTCGATGGGATTACGAGAATGACGGAGGCAGTGAGAGAAGCCCCACTTGCCTGCCCGACGGCAGGTTAGTGCTCGCCGGGCCCGCCATCGCCACGTCTAGTCGCTCCCTCTGCTAATCAGAGGGATGCTGACGACGGAGCAAACCCCAGAAAAAAAAAAAAAAAAAAAAAAAAAAAAAAAAAAAAAATCCCCCCGTCAGGTATTCGCCGCCGACCGTGAAGCGGTCGACGTTGCCCGGGACACACCACGCGGAGGTTCCTGACTCGTGCCCCTACCCAAACCTAACCTAACCTTTTTTTTTTTTTTTTTTTTTTTTTTTTTTTTTTTTTTTTTTTAACGTGGAGAAACCCGTCATGGGTACACACCCGCCCGGGGGGACGAGTGGTTATGTGAGACTCCTACTCACTAAAACTCCACGGTGTACCATCGGCCGCCATAGTGGGGCGCGCGGGCACTGCGGTTGCAATCTGCCGCAACGCCCCGGCGGCCGGCCCTAGTCGGGCCCCGGCGCTCAAGAGAGACAGTCTGGTACAACCCCAACTGTCTCCCAGACGGCTGAGCCAGTGCAATGGGAAGACGGGCCCCCCGACCCGTCTCCCCTGGTCCAGCAAGGACAGAGGAAAGAGGCGGTTAAACACCCCCACCTACTGCCCATCGTCTACGCTCAACCCCTAAGGGGGTCTTGGCGCTGCAGGCGCTCTCCCCGTCTTTTGGACGGGTGGCCTACATTTCGCCCCTCCCATGAAATGTTTCGCCTGCCTTCCGGCGTCGGCACACAGGGCACAGTGCAGCTTTGCAGCTGTGCACTCTTGCGCCTTGTGGCCAGGCTGTCCACAACGGAAGCAAAGGCCTCCCCTATCAACTGCCGAAGGGCATGTGGGCCGGGTATGGCCCACGTCCAGACACCTGAAACATCTCAAAGGCCCCCCTTGCAGGAGACGGACGCGTGCCATACTCCAGCCAACAAGGAGACGACCTAACTGCACCAATGTCCTGGCAGCGGCGACTGGGAGCGACAAGTGAATTGCGCCATTGCCTCTCCCGTAGGGACGTATCTCACCAGCCCTAATAAGGGTTGGCTCGCAACCGCCTTTAGCCGCCGCTGCCGCTACGACTTCATGCGCCGAGACTGAATCCTCCAATCCAATGATTCGGATGTCTGCTCTTTTAATGGGCCTCGCCACTGTGGCTACATCTGCCATAATCTCACTTAGCTTTAGGGCTAATTGATCCGCCTGCTCTACTCCCCGGGCACCCGGTATCTCAATAATACGGCTGCCCGAGGCAGTACACCGAATAGATATTTTATCGATCCCCAGGTCAGACAAAGGGAGACGGTCCCGTGCTCTAAGTAAAGCCTCACTATACGATAGCCCCTCCGCCACAGCCTCAGGCCGCAGTGCAAGGAGCACTGCAGCCGAGCGCGGTGCCGAAGGAAGCTTAGGCTTGGGCTTGGGCCCAGGCATTCCCTTGTGAGTGGAAATCACCCCCGCAGTAGCCTTCAGATTCGATGAGGCCTTTTCCTTCTTTTTCCGTCGCTTGGCTACGGTCGTCCATCCCGATCCAGCTCCAGCCTGATCTTGGGCAGGAGCAGCAGGCACGGCCTCCTGTGGATGGACTGTCGTCGTCACATCAGGGATGGGCATCGAAGCCTTAGGCTTTGCAGCTTTGGACCTCGCGGCCTTTCGTCCTACAGGCTGAGATCCAGAAGGACCAGGAGCCAACCCTCTGTCCGCACCTAAGGGCGGGCGGACCACTTCGGAGGGTGGAAGACGATCGTCCAGGCGTGCGGATATCATCTCCCCTAACGACAGCCGGAGAGATCTCTCCATCCTGTCCATGTATCCATCTAGCACCTTGAGCAGTGTCTTTGGCAGGATATCTGTCACTTCGCTGGACAACTCCAGATCCACCTGCGGTGAAGCCTGAGGTAACACCTGTGGCAATGGTGACGGTGACGGAGGTGGACACTCCACCCGAACACGTAACGACGCAAGTTCCGCCCTCAGCTCCTCGACTTCACGACGCAGCCTCCCCGTCTCACGGCGCAGGAGAAGATTCTCTGAAGTCACCGTGCGCGTAAGAGCGGTGGCCGTTACTTCTCGCAGAGTCCATGCTGCTTCTTTGAGCGATTTGATGTAGGTACCCTTGAGGTTGCCAGATCTTTTGGCAACCTCAAGGATCTCATCAACATTCTCCGTCGCAAGAGCCCTCAGACTATCAGGGTCAAGCAACTCAATTCCCTCGAGCACTCCTACATCGGCGCTTTCCGACGGCTCATCCTTGATCGGTGTGGCAATAGCACAGTCATGTGACCCACCGGCCTTTCCAGCTTTCGTTGCACGAGTCGAACCCTTGTCACGGGATCTCCCTCTCCCCGCTGTCGAGACTTTGGCAGGAGGGATCTCCACCACAGCTACCTCGTCTCCATCGTCAGCTAGCGACCGCTTCCTACCATCCAAACTAGTCGTTGAGATCGACTTCTCAAAACTGTCCGTCCAATGTCGAACCGAGAATTTGTCCAACGACGGATTTCTCTCCACCGAAACGATAGGCAAATCAGTTTTCCGTTGTTCATGTGCCAAAGTCGTGTTATTTTTAAAAGAACTACGCAGAATTCTGCCCCCCCAGAAGACGCGGGGCAGCCCGAGCTAGGCTCGGGGAGGGATTCTCCAGCTCCTGAGGAGCTGGTACCCTCCTGGGGTAATGATTTTTTAAATTTTGCGTCCATATTAACTCCCTTAACCGTCAAGTTTGCGGTACGCCTGCCGGGACCGGTATAAAAGTTACCGATCCCGCCAGCCGCTGTCCGGAACTGGGCCCTTGGGGCTCAAATTGAGCCCTCATCGGCCCCAGCCCGGTACTGGGTGCGCCGCGCACATGCCACACCCAGGAGCTTTTAATGGCCCTCCAGCCAATATCCCTCCACAGTCCCCTCTGATAATCAGAGGGATACCGGGAGGAGTTTGTCAGGTATCAGCCGCCGACCAGACTGGTCGACGTTGCCCGGGGTGCACCACGAGGAGGTTCCTGACACGCACCCCAAACCTAACCTAACCTAACCTAACCTAACCTAACCTAAACCCAAACCTAACCTAAACCCAAACCTAACCTAACCTAACCTAAACCCAAACCTAAACCTTTACCTAACCTAAACCCAAACCTAAACCTAACCTAACCTAAACCCAAACCTAAACCTAACCTAACCTAAACCCAAACCTAAACCTAACCTAACCTAAACCCAAACCTAAACCTAACCTAACCTAAACCCAAACCTAAACCTAACCTAACCTAAACCCAAACCTAAACCTAAACCTAACCTAACCTAAACCCAAACCTAAACCTAAACCTAACCTAACCTAAGCCCAAACCTAAACCTAAACCTTTTTTTTTTTTTTTTTTTTTTTTTTTTTTTTTTTTTTTTTTTTTTCCCGGGGGCACGAGTGGATATGTGAGACTCCTACTCACGGTTACACTATCTCCACGGTTTACCATCGGCCGCCATAGCGGGACGCCGCGGGCAATGCGGTTGCAATCTGCGGCGTCGCCCCGGCGGCTGGCCTCAGTCGGGCCCCGGCGCTAAAGAGAGGCAGTCTGGTACAACCCCAACTGTCTCACAGACGGCTGAACCAGTGCAATGGGAAGCCGGGACCCCAGACCCGTCTCCCCTTGGTCCAGCAAGGGCAGAGGAAAGAGGCGAAAAGCGCCCCCACCTACTGCCCATCGTCTACGCAAATGTCCTTCGGTGCTGTAGGCACTGGTGCTGGTCAGTGGCGGTACCAGTGTACCGCTCTCCCTTTTACGGGAGGTGGTTGACAGCTAACACCACCCATATAATTGCCTGCTGGCCTTCCGCTGTCGGCACAATAGGCGCTATGTAGCGCCTCAGCCTTACATTCCTGCGCCCTGTGCCCCGGCTTCCCACACAGGAAACATAGTCCCCCCCCTGTCAACCGTCGATGAGCACACTGGCCGCGTGTGACCCAAGCCCAAACACCTAAAGCACCTCAGAGGCTTTTGCTCTAGGAGATGGACTCGGGCCGAACTCCATCCTACTAGGAGGCGTCCCCCTCAACCAGCACTTTCGCCGCGGTGACAGGAAGGGACACATGTACGCTGCCCAAGGTCCTACCCATGACCTGGATTTCAGATGTTTTGGCAACCTTAAGGATCCCATCCACCTGCTCTTTTGCGAGGGCTCTCAATCTGTCCGGGTCGAGTAACTCGATCCCGTCGAGGACCCCCACATCTGCGACAGCAATCGCCTCTTCAGTGTAGGTAGGTTCAGAAGCGGGACACTTTGCCCCATCTGCCTCACCTACTGTCGCTGCACGTGGCACCCCAGCTGAGGAGCCCAGGATACGGGCTTTACCCCTCTGGGCCGTCGTCACCTTGCTGGGGGCCACCCCGTCCGCACCAGACTTGTCGCCATACGACCGCTTCCTATCAGCGACAGCCACCGATGATAAGCTGTCAGAGCTCCCTGCCCAATGTTGGATAGAGAACCGGTCCAGCGAAACATCCCGCACAAGCCGTACCGATGGTTGTTCGGAGTCCAGTCTTAGTTTTTCCACGGTCGTCGTTTTACTGCTAGTATCGCTTATCCGAGTTCTTGCCAAAGTCGTTGTGATTTTACCAGGCTTGTGCAAATCTTTGCCTCCCCTCAGAAAACGTGGGGCAGCCCGAGCCGATCAACCGATCCCGCCAGCCGCTACCCTCGCGCCATTATTGTGTTGGCTGAAATATGTTACGTCTGCTGAATAAAATTACAAATTTAATTTTTATACTTGATACTTGATCACACATATCACTTGGCAAATTGGCAAGTGATATGTGTGATCATTACAAATGATGTGAATAACACTTTAATTATATGTAACTTGAGAAATATATATTTTTAATATCTGTAGATTTTTTTTTGTAATAGGTTTGTGTGAAGGTTTCAACGTGGGTTAGTCCTTAATCTGTAAACGTAATTAGTATCTATAGATTGTAGAAGGAATTCTGATAACTGGAGAACGAAATTTTTTATAATTTTGCGACAGATACTGGAAGAATCAAGAAATTAGATTTCTTTAGAATCAGAACGACATATTCTAAAGGTTTATTTTTTCTTTCGTCAAAAAGAAAATATACGGTCCAGGGAAGGATGCGCCACCGACGCCGCCGTGCCGACCGCTGCTGTGTGTTTGATAGTTTAGTTCATAACAAAGCATTCGAGTACATTAAATTCGTGCAATAATTGTTAATATCATAATATATAATTGAAATCAATGTACATGAAAACACATTATTATGTTTTCACGTACATTAGGCGTTCCACCACCTTCAGCACCTATTTTAAAGAAAAACAACAGGGTGTCTTTTAAGGTTGGTTTTAATAGGTATGTAATTAGATTGCAGTGACGATTTAAATCGTCATAAACATCAGGTTGACTATATGCTTGTTTGCTACTTCATAGTTCATACCATTTTTTTTTAACATGATGTATAAACATCAGTGTTGCCAAGTTAGCCATTTTATGACTATATCTAGAACATTTAAGATTCATTTTGCCAAAAATATCAAATATTAATGGCTAAATGTTTTAGCCACAAATTTAGCAACTTTTATAATAAAACGTAAACTTTTGTTTTTCTATACAATAACACTTGTTTTCATTCATCTACAATGCGAGCAGTGAATCAGTATTTCATTAATTGAGCGATTTGGTTTGATTATTTTTTTTTTGCCATTCTTAATTGCTGAGGTAGAAAGATTATTTATCATGATGATTGTGGCAAAGAAAAATCATACAAGAATAAGAAAATATTAAAAAAAAAAAAAAAAAAAAAAAAACATTGCAGGTGCGTTTTTTGAATTTGGAATATTACGAAGCTCCAGCAATGTTGTATGAGACGGCGTGCTGGGATTCATCACATTGCAACATAATTCGGAAACACAATCTCACCCGCTGTGGTCATTTACCAACATCTAAGCCCCCAGCCATCCACCTCAAAACAGCATTTTCAGCCATTTACCACTACATCCAATACCCATCTGCGAACCTCATCAGAAGTTCAACAAACAAACATAAATGTACCAGGGAAATCAATACCATTTTCTTTTAGTAATTGCCCCAATATGACTAATGTAACTTTTAATATTAATTAAATTAAATGTATAATATAAAAAGTATGTTTTATTTACATGCATATTTGAGAAAAGCGCTTTATATGCCTTGGCGGAAATGGCAATTGCCTGTCTCATAGTAGTGAAGTCCTCGCCGTACGTCCATTTCACGGCCTTTGCAATAATGTACTATTTCCTTGTTCCTGAAGAACCAGAACCATAAACTTCCAATGAGTATTATATGGAATTAACCTACAGTGATTAACTAAAACGTTGTATATGATATGAACTTGTATTTGTTTTTAAAAAAAAGTCCTTGGGCCACTTTTTAGGGTTTTAATTATTTGTCATTCTAGCCCCTTTATAAAAGTTTTTGGCCATTTCTTGTTTCCTTGGCTTGGCAACACTGATAAAATCTTTTTAATGTTTTCATACTCCGATATCCGAGGACATCCTTTAGGGCCTCCCAAATATCATACTATGAGATCAATCAAATTTAGACATATTATATTGAAAACTCAAACAAATTACTTTTTTATTTTAGACTACACTGTTAGCCTTAGGGGCCTTGAAGCCGCAGCGGCTTTTACAGCTTCACCGAACTTGGTAAACAAATTACAGTCTATCAACCTATACTTAATCCCATCGACTCTTGACGCCGCTTTTTAGTAATGATTTTGACAAGCGCCATCTATTGATGCGTTTTACAAACTTATTACACCATTCAAACATTAAGCTCTTACTATAGGTATAGTTTTAAATTTTAAAATTATTTCCTATTTTATTGATGTAATTTATTTTACAATAATAATAGTGCAATGATACTCTTGGTATATGCAGCAGGCGCGGGCGTTTCAGTTCCTTGTGGTTAGTGCCGTAAGTGTGACAAGGAAATAAAACCAGTGTATGTTTTTGTTTTATTTACGATTAATTTATTTGAACACTTACATAATAAACACTAAAACAAGAGAAGAAAAAAAAGACAGAGAACATTGCTCAGTGCTATTATAATTAAAAGTGTAGACTACATGATAAAGATAATATAACGAGTAACAAGAAACAGAAGAGAAAGCAAATTCAAAGGTAAAAAGATCTAATAATTAGTAAACTACTGGATCAACATTACTCTTCTAACCGAGCAAAATATTATTTGATTGAAGGAACGTCGTCATGTAAAATGTCTAGCTTGTTGGATTTGTGGAGTTTGTTAATAAGTCTCTTTATTCGCGCTATGGGAGCACTGAGCAGTATACTCCATGTTAGAGAGCACTCTTTCTGTTGCAAATAGGTTAAAACTAGCCGGTCTTGGTTGGTCTTTTGTTCTTGGAACAGTAAATGACAAAGACGATAAAAGATTTGGTGGCTTTAATCAAGTTGCTCGCACACATTGCTACAATAAGTGTTAGCGACGCATAGGCCTAAGCGTAATGATACGAGAATAGCAATTGTAAATATAAGTTGTAGGAATGAATAATTTATACAAACAATCATAGATCTAATGTTTCTAATGCTTTGAATATGTTACTATAGCGTGTAGGTATATAAGAACAGTATATAAGTTATGAAAATGTTTGTAATTCAATAGAAATAATTACTTACAAGTACTAAAATCATATATCGTCGATAATTCATATTATATAGAAGTTGTATGTAATGTTTTGTGTTATATAGGTAAATTGGCCTTCTCTATATGTTTTATAATGTTTGTAACATCAAATAGTGTGTATATAACGAGTTTCAAGCTGTTTTAAAGTTGCAATGTTTAACGCTCTGTATCTACAATGTTTATCAACCTATGTTTAAGTTAGTGTTTTTGTATAGGTATTTGTGTCTACAATAATGTGAAACAGTTTTTATAGTAATTGAATAATTGTAATTAGAGATATTAACAATTTATTAGATTTTGCATACAAGTAATAATAATAATGTAGATAGAGATAGCAATAATGCAACCGAGAAGCACCCCCGCGGTTAGCGGGCCATGCCCATATTTGGTAAAGAGCAATACAGATAGAGACGCCGTCGTCCGTCTCACTCTCCGGCAAACGAGATAAAAGGCGTGCTACCGGGGCCAACCGGCACCTAGGTCCGTTCCTCGGTGTGAAGCCCTTGGGTCAGGCAGCCGCCCGCGCGATACAAAGTGACACTATACGTGCAACACTTAGTTACCCACACACAACATTACACACGTATGAACACACACACGTGCACACCACACAGGTACATAGGTTCTGTAAGGGACCTTTTTTTTTTCTTTTTTTGCGCTAGTTAGACTATTGCGCTAGTTAGTGTAGAAAAACCATTCCGATTATTAAATACACATACGCATGGTCCACTCCTTCCTCCCAGGAGGAGGGGAACGTGCATATGAGTATATATTAGTTAGCTCGAATTCTCATAAGATTAGGGAATTAGTTAGATCGCGACTTTTGCGCATTCGCGACGACCGCCCGAGCCGAGGTTCGGCCACTCTGGCACCCTCGTGCGGGTCGTCACAAACTTTCGCGGCTGAGTGCCCTAAGCGCTCGCCCCCAAGTCCGGTGAAGCTGTAAAAGCCGCAGCGGCTCTGTTTGACGATAGGGCCCCTAAGGCTAACAGTGTAGTCAGTTCTAAAAAAAAAAAAAAAAAAAAAAAAAAGGCCAACCGGCACACACGGGCGCCACAAGCTGAAGACTCAAGACTCAAGAAACAAAACTGGAAGAAACAGTACCCAGAAGATAGTACTAACAAATTGTATTGTGTCTTGAAGAATACAGCGAATTTTATTGTGGTACCTGTGTGTCATTTGCATCTTCACAAGTGTTCAACCCGCCAGCGACCCAGTACATTCCGCTCCGTGCTACGTCATCGCCGCGCCTACCAGCAGGCACCTCACTGCGTGTGTGTACCTTAATGTTTCGCCCTCTTCACGCCTAGTAGTTTCGGGTGTGAGCAGGGTCGGTCGCACGTAGTGAGAGGGGCTCGCACGCACTGGTTTCCAGACAGCTGGTTACCGTAGCGTGTTATCCGCCGTCGGTTATACAGAGTACGAGGGAATCGTTTCCGTCGCGTTCGCGCCCTCGGTGCGCGGTCCCGCTCTGTATTGGTTGACGTAGCACATTTGTATATGGGCAGACGCACGCGCCCATTTTAATAAGTCTTCACGATGAAGTCGTTTGCTAAACCTCTTGTATAGTTAGCGGTGCGGCATCCAACTCATCCAACGCATCCAACTCATCCAACGCATCCAACGCATCCAACGCATCTAACAACACAACATGCTAATCTATATTTATTGATTATCTTTATTTTTAACATATAATTTATGAAGATGAAGAGGTTTTTTGTTTGATCGTTAACTAAGGAGATTTATAGGGTATATAACTTAACGCTACGAGTTAAAAGAGCGGAGCAGTAACCACGAAAATCAAGCAATCGAGTAAATTTTAAGCAAGTAGGCAAGGGAAGTGAGAATAGGGTTGCAAAAAAAAAACCGTTTTTTTTCTATAATGAAAAAATAAAAACGTTGAAAAAAAACATGAAAAAAAACTTTTTTTTTTTTCTGGAGCATATTTTTTTTAGGAGCACAGAGTTCAACATTTTTAAGGAAGTTTACGTTAAAGACAAGTTCACATTATAGTTTTGTTTATTTTTAAACCTACCATAATTTTTTGGTTGAATATTACGAAGCTTTCAATAATTGGCAACATTTAAAATGATTCGCACGGGGAAATCCCCGTTCGGTTTATGTTTGTTTGAAGTATGAACGCAGTTGACAGACCGCCTTTGAAGCTTGAGTGATACAGAGAGAGTACAATATCAGATTTATTTAGTTTTGTGTGTCTTTGTGCTATTCAAAGTGTTGTATAAATATTCATTGTAAATTAATATGCCGAAACGAGTCGGTTCTGGCCGAAAGCAATCGGTCGTCGCAAATGTTTTAATGATATTATTTCAAATTCAAAAATTCCCAAAACAGAATGTTCATTCTGCTCAAAACACGTTACTAAAAACGGGACAAGACTGTTAAAGCACATACAAAACTGTAAAAGTGTCCAAACTCAATAAAAGAAAAATACGGAAAATCAACAAGATCGGTTCCTTATCCTCACTTATAGAATATTCAAAATCGTAAGTACATTTTCAATTTTATTGAACTATTTTATTTCAGAAACTAGCTGTGCCCTACGGTTTCACCCGTGTTAATTTTTTACGAAAAACATCTGTTATACTTTGTGTAAAACTATCGACATTTTATGAGGAATAAATTAATTTTTCAAATTATAATATAGCCTATGTTACTCGCTGGTACTAGAGCTTTATATTGGTGAAAGAATGTTTGAAATCGATCCAGTAGTTTTAGAGTTTATCCATTACTTAAAACAACAAACGCAGACAAAACAAACAAAAACAAAAAATTTCCTCTTCATAATCTTGGTATAGATTACATTGATCTTATTTTTAGGGTTCCGACCGTATTCAATAAGAAACCTGCATCGTTTCGTTCGCCATGTCCGTCTGTTTGTCTGTCTGTCTCTGGCTTAGGTGCTTATCTCAGAGACTCTTAGTACTAAAGCTGTAATTTTGCATAAAATTTACGCTGACAAAGTGGTAAAAAAAATTCTATATTTTAGAGGACCTACCCTTTCTCCACATGTATAATGGAGATGACTTTTTTGTTGTTGTTTATATGATGGTTGATTCTTTTTTCTAGATTTATCAAGCTCCAGCTCCAGCATCGTAAGTACTTTTAAGTCCATCAAGTTGAAGACAACAGGTATTACAAGATTTGTAGACAAAATGAATCCAGAAGTTCAGGATAAGGCAGATGAACTTCTCAGCAGAGCAATTTATGCGAGCAGAGCACCCCTTAGCATGATGGACAATCCTTGCTGGAAGGAATTGCTTTTTTTCCTTCGGCCCGCGTACAAAATACCCTCTAGACATATGTTGTCTGGACCGTTTTTGAAAAACGAGTACAAGAAAGTGTCAACGATGGTCGCAGAAGCAATTGCAGCTGCTGATTCAGTCGGGTTGGCTCTAGATGGCTGGAGCAACATTAGAAACGAACCTATTGTTAATTTTGTTGTTACAACACCGAAACCGTTCTTGTATAAAGTTTTACCGACAGGAAAATCATTTCACACTGCCGAATTCATGGCACAGTTAATTAGTCGTATAATTGAAGAAATTGGACAGCAAAAGGTATATGGCCTCGTGACCGACAGTGCATCTAATATGAAGGCAACTTGGAAACTACTAGAAACAAAGTACGCAAAGACAAACTTATTCACCTACGGATGCCTGGCACACTATCTTCAATTAATATTTACTGATATAAAAACTTTGCCAAGCTTTAAGACCCTAACTGCTAATGCAGTAGCCTGTATTAAGGCTATTAAGAATTCTCACAAGCTTAATACAGCCTTTATACAAAAGCAATCGATCACTGGCGTCAAAATAAGTCTTAAACTGCCCGTAAAAACTCGCTGAGGTTCCCTGTTTACTTGCTTGGAAAGTTTAAGAGAAAATAAACAAACTATCAGAGCTATCGCAATTGAATACAATCTATCAGATGCTTTAAATAAATAACCATAGTAAAAAGATGTATGTTAAGTGTCGATTTTTGGGATAAAGTAACGGGATTCAGCAATTTACTTAAACCGATATCAGATACTATTAAAACTGTGGAAAGTGACACTCCACAGTTATCTTATGTTTTAGGTATATTAAAAAAAATTGAAGATTCAATAGAAAATATGTTAGACAAGACCCTGTCTATATCCGAAGGGCAAAAAGTCAGAGAAATACTTAAACATAGAAAAGAATTCGCGATATACGACGTTCACAAAATTTGTAACTTATTAGATCCTCGTTTTAAAGGATGCGATCTTACACCAGAAGAAGAATCAATTGCTACAGAACAAATTTATAATGCAGCTGAAAAAATGCCAGTTGATGAGAATATTGTACTGACAGAGCTTGAAAATTATATTGCAAAGCAAGGTTTTTTTTCCAAAACTTTTCTGTGGTCTTCCGTAAATAACTTAACTCCCATGGCCTGGTGGGCAGGACTTTGCAAGTTGACTGCTTTATCTAAAGTAGCCCTTAAATTTATCTCGCTTTCAGTTACATCGGCGGAATACGAGAGAACGTTTAGTACTTACAGTGATGTTCATTCCAAAAAACGCAACAGATTGACAAATGACAGGGCTAGCAAAATTGTTTATATGGCTCACAATTTTAAATTGTAATCTCAAAGTATTTCACTTTTAGAACATAAAGAACAACCTGAAAAAGAAAATGTATGTGAAATTTTTGATATAGAGGAGACAGAAGAATGTGAAAATTCCGACACTGACAAGACTAGTGTAGGTGTACTCGTAGTGACACCGATACTGAAACTGGTACTGACACAGACGAAGAATAAGATTTTGATGTAACTTATTGATTCGATTTTTGATTTAAGCAAAATATAAGAAATCAGAAAACATACCTACCTAAATAAAACATTTATTATCTAGAGATTGTGTCCTTGAAAAAATACCAAAATCAGAAAAAAAAACAACGGTACTATGTTATTTTTCAAGTTTGTTTTCAACATAGTGAAAAAAAAAAGTCTTTTTTACATGTTACATCACTAAGTGAGAACAAGGCGTTGGCTGGGGCACGGTGTAGAATTGGTCGAATAAATTTAGGAAGGAACCATGGGGTACAGCTAGTTATATCGCAAAATGACATGTTTCATAAGATTTTTTTTTTTTCTTCAACAGATAAATCTCGCATGGAGAAGTGTGGGAAATGTATATGGTAGCCAAATCTATATCGCCACATACGACGCATCCTACATCGCGATATTAAAATTAACCCAAAAATTGAACATAAATATACAAGAACCCGACAACAACCGTTGGGTAGCTATCCGTCAGGCATAACACCCGTCTGGTCGGAGGATCCTCGTTTTGCAATAGTTCTTCTACACCCCCATATGCTGGCTGTGCCATACTTTTGTTCTGTTAATATGCAAAACACCACGCTAGGGAAGCTAGGGAATTACTTTGTAATGGGAGTAGTGTCAGTGGGTTTGGGACAGTCCCCTCCCTGACCCCTTCTGTTCCTATCCACGAGCCAAACAATTCTAAATTTTAACATGGAATAAATATACTAACTTAACTGTGAGATTATAATCACTTTGTCACAAAACCTATCAATACGGCTCACTCGTTGACTTCTCAAACAATTTACTATAAATATGAAATGGAGCATATATAATTATCTTGGGTTGGATGTGGAACCATTTGGCACGAATGAAGATTTGAAATTTATAGAGATTGGATCCTTAATTATAACTGTAGCACTCTCTTTGCAAGCCTACTGTAAGATAATTGGCCATTTTTGAGAATAATAAAAACTACTGTAACATCAAAACTGGTTCAGCTTTAGATTACATGCCACCAACTTGAGAGTCCAATATTTTATTATAGTTAGATACTTTATAATTAGGCTAAATATAAAACTTCACACTCCGGTAATAAATTGTTATTGAGAAAAAATATTTTAATTCGCATTTTTTTGTTAGTCTGACAATACAAATATCAGTTCTAAGTAGTTCTAATAAAACTCTTCAATTTTGAAAGATGTAAAGATTTTCAAAAATCGTAATTTATTTCTAAGTATAAAAACAAATTTATAATATAGTAATTTTTCTGAATTTCTTATTTTATTATTATCTGGGCGATCGAGCCGCGCTCGGTGTCTTATAAACAAAATAAGAAAAACACCTATTTAGGTAAACTTGGAATATAACACATATCTAAATACAAAGTTTCATCGAAATCATTGGAGCCGTTTCCGAGAAATAATTGTATATATAATATATTAATATTATTATTTGTATATATTTTATTGTATATATATATATATATATATACAAGAATTGCTCATTTAATAAGACATTGTTCTGCTAATATTCAATCACTTTTCTCAGAATTAATTAATTTGACTTAAACTTTGAACCCTTGTAGCTTCAACCAGAAGTGTCACTTTAACATGCGATTGGTACCAGAGGGTAGGAATCTACTTCCTCCAACTTCTGTATCTTCTTCTGCTGCATAGCATGTTAAATAATACTAACTGTCGAAATTTCTAATTTAACCTAGAAACTTTGACCATCAATAATTATCTTGAATTGCCTTGTAATGTGAGTAGTGTTAGAGACAGCCCCCTCTACCCAATCCTATCCATTCCCACCCATGTGCCAGAGGATTCTAAACTTGAACCTAAAATAGAATTATAAACTTCAATGATAGTGATAATCTGTTTGTATGTATATAATTTTTATATATTGTAAAAATAATTACAGGACGACTACATCATTCTCTCGAGCCACAATGACCTTATATAGAAGGAATTAATTCGTGAAAAACTATACAGAATCAAGGCACTCAAGAAAAGGGAGAACTACCTACTCAACCAAGTTCGATTATGTCTTATATAATTTGAGCAATGTTATCGCTTACCTAGTAAGCAACTAACAAGGAATACAGTTCCTACATTGAATCTTGGTAAGAAATATTTTCAATAGACGATAAAATAAAGTTGGCTTTTATAATTTATACATTGTTTATATGTTTATATAAACAATACATTTCATTTAAGTTTTGTATAATAGTGAAAATTCAATGATTTGTAATCAAGTCGTCCGGGCGCTTATATCGCTTACGCTGGTTAAACCTTATGAGACACATTAAAATCATCTTATAAAGAATTGTAGTTCTTCAAAAAGCCTTGAGAAAAATCCGCGATGGCATATATCTATCTGTTAAGGTTGAATAGCAAATAACCATTTTTATCTTCAACATAATAATTTAAAACAATACTTTATTTACGAAGCAATTTTTATGGAATTCAGTATTAATCTCTAAACTGATAAATTTGTTAGTTAACTTGGACATTTCATGTACATTAAGATTGCCCTTTACAGCTTTCTATTTAAATGAATATCAAAGTAAATATCACAAATTCAAAATTCCCAGCAAAATGGTTTCGGTCCCTTGGCCGGCGCTCCACACCTAATATGATGAATAACGCGACGCGAGCTAAGCGCACTATTCGCAACTATGAAGTCACATAACATACCATCACGCTTGTAATCCCGAAGGTGTACATTCACACCTCGACGTGGGAATCGAACATAAGAACTCCAGCATAGCAGTCAGGTTTAGGACCACCACTAGGCTATTGTATATATTATATATAATAAGCAATATTATATCGATAAATTTTAAATCTGGCTTTTTTAAACATAAAATATATCACTTTGTAAAATGTACCTGTGCGAAGCTGGGGCGGGTGGCTAGTTATCAATATATGTAATTTCATTTATACTATGTATGGTGGAGTTCAAGTCTTCCTTTCTTATCCGCTTCAAAATAAAAATGCAGTTCAATCTTCACGGCAGGGCAGCTGGAGGCGAGGCAGAAACTTTTTCTTATGGCTGTTACGACATGTGGTTACAATATTGGTCAAGTTCCATAGCAGAGTGGTGAAGTTCTAAAATGGAATGACAGCGAGTCGCTCTTTTTTCTTTTTTTTCATTAGAACTGACTACACTATTAGCCTTAGGGGCCCTATCCAAAAACAGAACCGCTGCGGCTTTTACAGCTTCACCGGACTTGGAGGCGAGCGCTTAGGGCACTCAGCCGCGAAAGTTTTTGACGACTCGCATGAGGGAGCCAGAGTGGCCGAACCTCGGCTCGGGCGGTCGTCGCGAATGCGAAAAGGTAGCGATCTAACTAAATTCCTACTCCTACAATTGCGAGCTAACTAACATATACTCATATGCACGTTTCCCTCCTCCTGGGCGGAAGGAGGGGACCATGCGTATGTGTATTTAGTGATCGGAACGGTTTTTCTACACTCACTAGCGCATTAGTTTAACTAGCACAAAAAAAAGGTCCCTTACAGAACGCATGTACCTGTGTGGTGTGCACGTGTGTAATGTTGTATGTGGGTGTGGTATTGTAGTGTTGCACGTATAGTGTCACTTGTATCGCGCGGGCGGCTGCCTGACCCAAGGGCTTCACACCGAGGAACGGACCTAGGCTTGGGTTGCCGCTAGAGAGGGTGGACATGGCGGGTGTGCGGGAGCGAAGTTGGCCGCCCGTCTTCTGCGGAGAGAACGGTGGTTACGCAGGCGTGGGCGGTGGCACGCTTTGTTTAGAGAGGCGGTGGAATAGAACGCGTTTGCTGTTTCGATTTGGTCGAGCGGGTCAGTGAAGATGTTACGTGGCCGGCGTGTACTCCGGCATACATTGGGGTCGGGAACATAGGAAACTGCCGCTTTGATTAGTGGATTCGCGTGGTTCAACGCGGTGTCATAATAAGAGCGAGAAAGGTGTTTGGCATAAGCATGTATCGAAGGAAGGTCCATATCTCTATGGAGATCTTCCATAGGAACATACTGAGGGGCGCCGATAAGGCGGTGAAGAAACCTATTCTGGATGGCTTGTAATCGTTTCCAGTTATATCTTGACATATGTGCGAACGCAGCGCAACTATATGTCATTATCGGACGGATCGGCGAGTCGCCAATCGGCTCGCCATATATACAGTTCCTACACAGTATTTACTGCCCTACCTCCAAAAGTGCCGTTATTTATTTTCATATACCTTAAATTATTTAACATTTCAGAATTTGTTAAATCGTTGGCGCAGCTACTTTTCCAGGCAACTTGCCTATTCTTATGTCTAGGAAAATGAAACACACTAAACAACCATATTTATTATAACAATATCATTTCCTAACTTAACTAGATAGCTTATCCTAAACGTGACCATGACAAAAATTAATATTTATGTCTACTTTAATTTAACAATTTATTCACTATGTATTGAGTCGCGCGCCACGTACTATTTGTGAGTACAACTCTGCAGTGGTCCCGTTTGCTTTGGTTGTGCACACTATCATATCTATACAATTAATACAATATGTCTGTTTGTAATGTCAAAATAACAGCTTTTTACAAAATGTACATGAAATTAAATAAGGTACATATAGTAAAATATCAATTTTTTTTTTTTTTATTTGTTCTATTATTGAAATATTTTTTTCAGGGTTACCATTACAAACAAATTTCAGTAGTGTGGCTGAAAATAATTAAGGAGGAACATGGAACATCCCAGGAATCGTCAGCACAGGAATATCCATCATTTGTTCCAGCTTGTGAACAAAAAAACTTATTTGCCGCTGAAATTCGTATGTTTCTAATTTAATTACTTGATTATGATATTGGATTAAAAACAAGCAAAGATAAGGAGTGTGTTGTAGTTAAGTATTAAGCAATATATTTTACTTGTTTTATTAACCTTTAAATTAGTTATGAAACAACAACTATTTTTTCTGTTGTAAATCTGTTAGTTTACACGAGCGAATCTGCGGACAGAAAGCTGTAGTCTGCATGTTTTAACAGTTTCGTAAAACAACATTAAATATTTTAGTGAACTTTAGTTGAACAAATGGCTTTCATAAACTTTCTTGTCAATGGTATTACGTCGTCATACAAACGGGCGAAACGCAAGTGCAAGTGCGCAAGTGTGCCTCAATTATTTAGTTTATACTGTACGACTAGACTAGAACTAGAGTTCTAGAGCACAAGGATGCAAAGTGAGTTTCAACGGAAAAGAGTTCTTTCTAATAAAAATGTTATTGATAGTTTCACTGAAAGTTTTATGCGAAAATTGACCTGTGGCATACCTTCAAAAAATGTAACCCTTATTGTGTTAATTGGATAGTAATCCAAATAAACTGTTTTTTGTATATTTCTTATGTCGTATTTTTAGCAAATTTTTTAAAACTCAATTAATATTTTAAATAAATAATTTTAATTACTATTATTCTTACTAAATCATAATAACTTCTTAAATAAAACCCAAATAGAAATAATTTAAATGACAACTAAGCCCGAACTTGTGCGACCATAGTTACTAATATGCCTGTTCATATATTTTAATCAATATATAAAATATGTTTAATTTATTTTTCAGGTGATAAGAAAGCTGTATCCAGTTTACGCACATTTAAAGACATGGATGTAATTAAGCTTACAAGGAATCTTCAGAAACTAAAAGATAAATGCAAGATACAAACTAAACAGATAAGGACGGCAGAATTTTTTTTTATCATGATATTGAAAACATTTCAAAGAATGTGCAGACATTTTTTTTTAAATGCAAATGAAAAGCAAAAAAAAATCAAGAGGCAAGAGATACACTTCAAAAGATTTTTTTTTGTCTTTGACTATATTAAAACAAAGTCCAAAATCCTACAATTTTTTAAGGTGTATATTCACTTTACCGTCAAAAAGAACATTAGAAAAAGTGATGAAACTGCTTGTTAATAAACCAGATGATCGAACCAGTTTATTTAAATTGTAATTTTAATATAATTGAATGTCAAGAACATAAGAAAGAATTGATAAAATATATTATAAAATTATCAATGGGCATTATTGTTCATAGAGTATATACTTATATTATTCACAGTTGGTGTAAAGGAGCTAATAGTATTTTATGTGGAAAAGAACATAGGTTTGATGCAAACGATCCTGTACAAATTTTTTCCTTCGTAGGGGCTCACAGACTACTAACTAAAACACTTCCCTTTACTTTCACTTTTATATTTTCGTACTATACAGTATACACATCAATTATTGAGGACTAGCTGGTACCCGCGACTTCGTCGGCATATTATTCTATATACACAGACTGATCTCGGAACATGACAAACCAAAAAAATCGTCGTTTTTCCGTGATTGAGTAACAAACATAGTAACTTTCCATTTATTATATTTGTAGGATAACACTGGTTAAACTATTACTTTTACCCGGATAAAAATTACCGTATATGTTATTCCACGTCATAAACAATCTGTGAGTCAAATTTCATTGAGATCTGTTTAGCCGTTTTAGCGTGATTGAGTAACAAACATCCAAACATACACACTTTCACATTTATTATATTAGTAGGATACACACGACTAAACTTTGGATAACAACATTATGTTTTGTTTTTAGAACTGACTATACTGTTAGCCTTAGGTGCTCTGGAGCCTCTGCGGCTTTTACAGCTTCACCGGACTTGGGGGCGAGCGCTTAGGGCACTCAGCCGCGAAAGTTTTTGACAACTCGCGCACAAGGGTGCCAAATTGGCCGGACCTCGGCTTGAACGGTTGTCGCGATTGCAAATAAGTCGCGATCTGACTAATTCCCTATTCGTAAATTGGAGCTAACTAATATATACTCATATGCATGTTCCCTTCCTCCTGGGAGGAAGGAACGAAATATGTGTATGTGTATTTAGTGATTGGAAAGTTTTTCTACACTAACTAGCAAATGACTAACGCAAAAAAATTAAAAAAGAGGTTCCTCAAAGAACCTGTGTACCTGTGAGATGTGCACGTATGTAACATATGTGTGTGATGTTTGAGTGTGGGTAGCTAAGTATTGCACGTATAGTGTCACTCATATTTCCGCTAGAGAGGGTGGACGTGGCGGGTGTGCGGGAGCGAAGTTGACCGCCCGTCCTCTGCGGAGAGGCGTGGGCGGTGGCACGCTGTGTTTGGAGAGACGGTGGTGGAGTAGTACGCGTTAGCTTTCTCGACCTTTGTCGTCGGGGTCGGTAAAAATGTTTCGCGGTCGGCGTTTTTTCCGTGAAGCGGTAGGAGTAGGGACATAAGCAGCGGCTGCTTTAATTAACGGGTTGGCGTGATTCGATGCGGTATCGAAGTAAGATCGAGACAGGATTCTACGTAAGAGTGAACCGATGGAAGATCCATATCTCTATGGAGATCTTGCGTTCGTATGTATGGAGGGGCACCGGTAAGACGGTAGAGAAACCTATTCTGAATAGTTTGTAACCGTTTGAAATTAGTTTTTGACATATGTGCGAACGCGGGGCAACTATATGTCATGATCGGGCGGATACACGTCTTGTATAGCGTAAGCTTGTGTCTCGTGGACATTTTATTTGCTGAGCATATCAGAGAATGCAAGCGGCTCAGGATCCAGGAGGCCCTGTTCCGGACTATACGGACATGTGGTCTAAAAGAGAGCCTACTATCTAGGGTGACGCCTAGATATTTGGTCTCTTTGACCCAGGGAATCGGATTACCGAAGAGCTCGAACGGTTTGAGATCCTTCGGTATTCCTGAGCAGTCTATATCGAAGAAGATTAATGGCTATTCGCCAGTTGGTAAATCACTTCCCGAGAGTGGTCAACGCGCGTTGGAAAGCACATCTGAGATCGCATCTTTTCCTGTTGGAGGCATATGACTGTATCGTCAGCGTCTAGACCCACCTGGACCTCGGGTAGACCGGGTAGGTCACTGACGTACAGATTGAAAAGGCTAGGAGCCATGATGGAACCTTGGGGAACGCCTGAGCGTATGGGGCGGGGTGTGGATAGTTCATCTTCCACTCTGTAGCGGAAGGTGCGGGCTGTGAGATAGTCGCGGATGATTTTAACTAATCTATCGGGGATTTCATAAGAGTACAACTTGTGGACTAATCCTTCGTGCCAGACCTTATCGAAGGCCTTGGCATTGTCAAAGAAGACCACTATCGTACGGCAAGGTTTGTATAACTCTGCGAAGTTAAACGTAATGTACTCCGTGAGGCGGTGCACTTGATGAGTGTAAGAATGTCTAGCACGAAAACCGAACTGCTCAGGCGGATAGATGTTTTTCTCCTCTATTATGGACTTGAGACGGTTCAGAAGGAGCCACTCATAGATTTTACCTAACATATTGAGAAGACTGATAGGGCGATAGCTGTCGGGAAGCGACGCTTTCTTGCCGGGCTTATGAATGCCTATCACTATGGCCATTTTCCAAGCAGCTGGAAAGTGGCAGTGGGCTATGGCTACATTGAAGATGCAGACCAAAAGAGCTATGAGGTGATCGGGAAGAAGTTTGAAGTTGAAGTTACTTCACGGGGACGTCAATCTCGACCGAAAGTGACGAGAATGAATTTGACAGCCTTACTACCCCATAAGGGCCGGGAGTGTATGATCGCTGTTGCGATTGTGCTCGGGACGGTTGCTGCGAGCGTTTAGCAGTTGCGGGGCTAGAGGGGTGGGGTACTGAGTCACGGAGACCGAGGCGGGCGTCGCGGCGCCGGGTGACGCGGTGGCGGGTGTGATCGCGGCGGAGGTGGAGGGGATGGCGTGCGCGGCAATGACGCCCTGATTGTTCGCGGTGGGGCGAAGCGAGTCCACCATCTGTGCCCGGCTGACGTACTCATCGCTAAGCGATGGCATATGCAAAGATATGAAATTGATGAAACGCTGGTGTTCGGCCTCCAGCTGTCTGAATTTTGACTCTAAATCTACGTAAGCTGATATTTCGGCCATCGCGGTGGCGGTTTGGAGGACGGGGGAGCGAACTTAAAATCCTGCCTGCCTGCAGGGCAGGGGGGTACGCGGAATGAGTTTAACGGGCTATCCTAGCCCGAAGCAATGAGACCTGTGTGTCAGTCACGGTGTAATGACGGGCGGGAAAAGGATCTAACATTGTCCCTTGGGAAGTCCCTAGCAGTCTCGTGGCAGAGGACGCAGACCGGTAAAACCGCGGCTCCGCCCAAGCAACCACAAGGATAGGATGGTAGGGATAGGAAGTGTTAGGAAAGAGACACCTGGGGCTTAACTATGCAAAAAGGCAAAGGCTAAGATTCCCAGGCCCGTCCGAGTTACCGTTTACCTCAGAAGGAGGTAACCGGTGAGCGCTCGGGGCGCACGCCCCGCTCGTCTTCGTTAACACTGCTAGGTTTCCGACGAGCGACCACTAAGCGTGGATTTACGTGTCTTAGAAATAGAATCGCGCTGAAAAGCGCGTTTGTGTTCGTACTAAAAAGTACGGTTTTTTCGTGTGTACCGAAGTGCTAGAATACCTAGATACTCGTCACACAACAATAACACCTTCTTCACTACACAACGCGATATGAAAATGCTTAAAAAACAAGTTTTAGACTGTGTGCTTTGAAACGGAAGGCCTAGGACCGGGTCCGTTGATCAAAGCAAACAAGTCGTAGACTAGTTCAAGCAGAGCGCGAAATAATCCAGAGAGCGATCGAGAGCGCTAGCGGACACGTCCTTTCGCGTCAACGATCGAAATCGGAATCACAATATTATGGACTATTGGCCGGAGTTTTTTTTTTAGAACTGACTATACTGTTAGCCTTAGGGGCCCTGGAGCCCTGATGACTTTTACAGCTCCACTGGACTGGAATTGGCCGGAGCCATACATTATCAAGAAACGCTACTGTGAGCGCGATCTAAATCAACCCTAGTGCCATCTATTGCATAAAATATTAACTCGGTCAATCCAATATAAACAGCAGACTCTCTGTATTACAGCAAGTATAAATAGAAATTTTGATATGCATCAAAATTATAATAAATTATATTGTTATTATTATATTATTTCTTTTATTATATAGATTATGTTAAGGCACTATTTTGTTAATCAACAGTTAAGGTTAATTGAGGGCTAATTTCTAAATTTGAACAGGTTTTCCAAACATTACCCGTCAAAATGATATTATTCCTCACAGTTTTCTGGCGATTCAAAGTCGGTACTAAATTAAATAAAATAATTCTGCGGTTACTGCACTGACCAGTACCATTAAAGTTAGAACCCCGCCCCCTAAAACATTGACATTCTCATTGAGTGTAAATCGACAGTAAGTGATAAAATATCCATTGTTTAGGTTAATACTGTAAGCGTCAAACAGACAATAGCCTATGATCAAAGAGGTCGCTGGTCAAATTTCGCTAGTAATATTATGTAGGCTATGAAATGCAAAAAGATTTATTTGATCTATCTGTTCTTACTGATCTGATCTGAATCTAATCTGTTCTCTCTGCGCGCGCGCATTCGGGTATAATCAATAATTAATATGTAGTAATTAAAAAACATGTAGTTTCGTCTCTACATGCAATATTCTTTCCAATTCTCCTGATAGGGAGTGGATCTGAGATCAGTGCATCGAGAACATGCTTTTTTTGTCAGATGTCTGTTTGTATTTTTTGGTTAAATTCAAAAATGGCTCAACTGGTTCTTATGATTTTGTATACAGGAAGCTGGTCAATTATTGACATTAGACTATAAGAATTTTCAATAATATATTTAGAAATTATTAAAATAAATTTGTTAGTTCATAACAGATTTTCTTGAAAATTGTACACGTGAAGTGAAGTACATGTAACTCTTCAATTGTTAGGCTGTATGAATTTTCAATAATATGAGTAATAAACTTTTTTTCACAACGACAAAACCGACTCCAAAATACTACTTACTTTGAAAAAATTGACTAAAAAGTACGAAATAATTGAGGTATTTATTTACTTTAATTTATTTAAAAATATCTTTTTTAACTCAATTTGATATTCTTACGAACTATTCATCTGCCACATAATATTTTATTAAGATAATAATATACAATTATTTTTATTTTTAAAATCTATGAATATACGGAGCAAGGTTTCGTACTATCTAATTTGCTATGTTCATTATGTACAGTCTGCTACGTACATTGAATATCCAGTGTTAAGTCTTATAGTTCTCAAAAGATGGCGCTATATCATTTATGAACTAACCATCATAATGTTTACTTTTTTTAATAGTGTATGTACATTTTTGTGATACTTTGTGGACCAAGCCCTCCCGCGAAAGTTGAGGTAGGGATATACGCTGACGTCCACGGATGCCAGGGGCGAGGAACTAGAAGAGTGGGCCCTAACAAACGGCCTACCCATCCTCAATAGAGGCTCAGTTCACACGTGCGTGCGACGGCAGGGTGGGTCCATAGTGGATCTAACGTTCGCTAGCCCTGCCCTAGCATGCCGCGTTCGGGACTGGAGAGTCCTGGAGGGGGTAGAGACGTTGTCGGACCATCGGTATATCCGGTTCGACGTCTCAGCCCAAACCTCTTACAATCCGGTCCCAGAAACCTCGAGAGAGGGTGGTCCGCGTTGGTCGCTAAAACACCTCGATACCGAAGCATTCGGCGAAGCCGTTGTTGGACAGGCCTGGATTCTCGATGGGACTTCTAACAACCCTGCCGTCGTGGAGCAGGAGGCGGAACGGCTTCGTAGGGCGATGACGTGTGCCTGCGATGCGGCTATGCCTCGTGTGAGGCGAACACCCACAAAACGTCAGGTGTACTGGTTGAGTGCCGAGATAGCGCAGCTGTGAGATGCCTGTGTCTCAGCGAGACGCCGGTACACCAGGCACAGACGGCGTCGTAGACGACAGCAGGACACGACCGCCCTGGAGGCGGAGTTGTACGGAGGGTACAGAGCGGCCATCAAAGCGCTAAAAATCGCTATAGCCAGGGCGAAAGCATTCGCCCGCGAAGAACTACTGGAGACCCTCAGTCGGGATCCATGGGGGCGCCCTTACCGCTTAGTGCGGGGCAAACTTCGCTCATGGGCCCCCCGGTAACCCAGAGTCTTCAGCCTAGGTTCCTCGAACGTGTGTTGGACGTTTTGTTCCCATTGGGGACAGAACACATCCCTCCGTCCATGGCTCCGCCTTCAGCGACCAACGTGGACGAGGGTGACGAGGTACCCGATGTGACCCGGGAAGAACTGAGCCAGGCGGTGCGATTACTTCAGTCGAAGAACACCGCCCCAGGACCCGATGGCATACCAGGCCGTGCATGGGTCCTGGCTCATGAGGTCGTCGAGTCCCGATTGATGGGACTCTTCACAGCGTATTTTGAGCAAGGCCGCTTTCCGCTGTGCTGGAAAACCGGCCGGCTGGTACTGCTCAAAAAGGAGGGGCGCCCGGCGGACACGCCATCCGCATTTCGCCCCATCGTACTGCTGGACGAGGTGGGCAAACTCATGGAGAGAGTAATTGCAGACCGCCTCGTACACCACTTGACGGATGTGGGGCCGGACCTGGCTGACAACCAGTTTAGTTTCCGCCAAGGACGCTCCACAATACACGCGATCAACCACGTGAAGAGTCTGGCGTAGGAAGCGATCGCCCAGGGCGACGTGGTGCTGGCGGTGTCCTTGGACATCGCAAACGCGTTTAACACCCTGCCCTGGAGCAGCATACGGGAGGTGCTCCGCTACAATGGAGTGCCCCCTTACCTCCGCCGCATCATCGAGGACTACTTAACTCAGAGGACCATCACCTTCCCGGGTCCGGAAGGATGGAGTCAGCGGGATATGTCTAGCGGTGTTCCACAGGGGTCAGTTCTTGGCCCCATGTTGTGGAACATCGGCTATGACTGGGCGATACGCAGTGCGCCCCTCAGCGGTGTCAGTGTCGTCTGCTATGCCGACGACACTCTTGTCACAGCGTGAGGGAAGACGCACCGCGACTTGACAATTCTAGCCACGGCTGCGGTGGCTCAGGTCGTGAGTCGAATAAGGCGACTGGGACTCGAGGTGGGCCTGAGTAAATCCGAGGCCCTATGTTTCCATGGGCCTCGGAAGGCACCACCTCAAGGGTCCCAGATAATACTGGGAGGCGTTTCCATCGGCATCCGGTCGACTATGAAATACCTGGGAATCGTCCTCGATAGCCGATGGAGTTTCGTGGAACACTTCCGGCAGCTGACCCCCCGACTCATGGGCACAGCGGGCGCACTTGTTCGACTAATGCCGAATCTCGGGGGGCCCGGTTCCGCTTGCCGGAAGCTTTACCTCGGGACCATACAGTCAATGGCCCTATATGGAGCACCAGTGTGGGCGGATAGCCTGACGGCCCAGCATCTCGCATTCCTGCGGAGACCGCAGAGAACGATGGCCGTCAGAGCTGTTCGAGGGTACCGTACGGTCTCGTTTGAGGCAGCCTCTCTATTGGCCGGATGTTCACCATGGGATCTCGAAGCGAGAGTCCTCACGCTGTTGTTTAATTGGCGCGCTAGGGCGCTGAGGCGGGGCGAAAGACCAACGCCGCGGGAGATTGTGGCGTACAGGTTAGAGCTCCGCCAGAATCCCATGGTGGAAGCGTGGAACTCACGACTTGAGCACCCTAGCTCAGGCGTGGCGACTGTTGAAGCCATTAGGCCAGTTCTGGTTCGGTGGCTTCGTAGACAGCATGGCACCCTCATCTTCCGGTTGACACAGGTGCTCTCGGGACATGGCTGTTTTGGGAGTTATCTGTGTCGCATAGGACGGGAGATCACTCCTGGGTGCCATCACTGTGGCTGCGCGGTGGATACTGCGCAGAACACCTTAGCTGTCTGTCCCGCATGGGACTCGCCGCGCCGCGACGTTGTCGCGATAATCGGCACCGATTTCTCGCTCCCGGCCGTGGTTCTGTCTATGGTCGAGAGCGAGAGCGGGTGGAACTCCGTCTCCTCGTTTTGCGAGCAAGTCATGCTTGCGAAAGAGGAGGCGGAGAGGGAGAGGGAGCGTAACACGTTGCTCCCCTCCCATGGTCAACGAGCCAGGCACCGGAGACCGCGCGATGATCTCCGGCCGCCTTAAATGGGTCTGCAGGTGATGGCCCGAGATGGAGGAGGCGCACTGGTGTTCGTGCGCCCTTCGAGGCTCGTTGGAGGTTCCGATTGCCTCCACCGCGACGGTGACCCGGGGTAGGGCCACACCTGTAGGGAGAGTGGATGCCGTGCATAAGCAGTTCCCGCTCCCCGGACACTAGGTGCGAGAAGGACACCGTGGGGTTTTAGTCGGTAAGAGTCCGACATACCCCTCCTTTGAGCGGCCCGGCTCGGGAGGCGGAACCAATGCAGGATTTCCCCACGAGAAAAAAAAAAAAAAAAAGGGTTATACGCTGATGATACAGTCATATATTCCTCTCAAAGGCAAAAACCCACCCTCAAATGTAGAATCCAAAGAGCCGTGACCACTCTCGGGAAGTGGTTTAACGACTGGCGAATAGCCATCAACCCCACGAAGAGCGCAGCGGTGCTCTTCGACCAAACCGCCTTGCAGATACCGAAAAAACTCAAGGATCATCCCCTTGAACTCTTCGGTAATCTGATCCCCTGGGTAAAGGAGACCAAGTATCTAGGTGTAACCCTAGATAGTAGACTCTCCTTTATACGCCACATCACTCTTGTTAGGAAAAGGGCCGACTGGACCCTCGCCCGATTGCATCCTCTGTTATGTGCTGCAAGCAAAATGTCTACGAGACACAAGCTTACGCTCTACAAGATGTGTATCCGACCGATTATGACATATAGCTGCGTTGTGTTCGCACATATGCCAAGATATAATTGGGATCGTTTACAAACCATCCAGAATAGGTTTCTTCACCGCCTTACCGGCGCCCCTCAGTATGTTCGTATGGAAGATCTCCATAGAGATATGGACCTTCCTTCGATACATGCTTATGCTAAACACCTTTCTCGCTCTTATTTCGACACCGCGTCGAACCACGCGAATCCCTTAATCAAAGCGGCAGCTTCATATGTTCCCGACCCCAATGCCTGCCGGAGTAAACGCCGGGCGCGTAATATCTTCAATGACCCGCCCGACCAAATCGAAACAGCAAACGCGTTCTATTCCACCTCCTCTCCAAACAGAGCGTGCCACCGCTCACGCCCGCGTAACCACCGTTCTCTCCGCAGAGGACGGGCGGTCAACTTCGCTCCCGCACACCCCTCACGTCCACCCTCTCTAGCGGCAACTCAAGCCTAGGTCCTTTCCTCGGTGTGAAGCCCTTGGGTCAGGCAGCCGCCCGCGCGATACAAGTGACACTATACGTGCAACACTTAGCTACCCTAATACAACATTTACACGCGTATGAACACACAAACGTGCACACCACACAGGTACATAGGTTCTGTAAGGGACCTTTTTTTTTTGCGCTAGTTAGACTAATGCGCTAGTTAGTGTAGAAAAACCATTCCGATTACTAAATACACATACGCATGGTCCACTCCTTCCTCCCAGGAGGAGGGGAACGTACATATGAGTATATGTTAGTTAGTTCGAATTCTCTTAGAATTAGGGAATTAGTTAGATCGCGACCTCTTCGCATTCGCGACGACCGCCCGAGCCGAGGTTCGGCCACTCTGGCACCCTCGTGCGGGTCGTCACAAACTTTCGCGGCTGAGTGCCCTAAGCGCTCGCCCCCAAGTCCGGTGAAGCTGTAAAAGCCGCAGCGGCTCTGTTTTTGGATAGGGCCCCTAAGGTGTTACAGTCGCTTAACTTACTTACTTATCGCTTACAGTATTAACCTAAACAATGGATATTTTATCACTTACTGTCGATTTACACTCAATGAGAATGTCAATGTTTTAGGGGGCGGGGTTCTAACTACAGTGTAGTCAGTTCATAAAAAAAAAACCTTTGTAGTCAATTAAATGGGTTGCAGTCGACGTTGGTATATTATTTATTCAAAGTTCAACTTGGTACAATTAGTTCAACACTTCAAAAAGTTCAAAATAGTTCAAACTTCACTATTTACCACGACTTTAACATCCAGATATAATACTTGATCAACTTAGAACCGCGTACTACGCGCTACGGTACGGTACAGATGTTTTTTATTCTAATAGTTTCAGAAAAAAAAGAGTTTGAATTACATATTAATGAAGAAAATATTCTAATCGAGTTTTTACTAAATCTAAAAACAATTAATAGCGAATAGCAATCATTTCAAATAAGTACACTTAATTAATTTTGTACTCAGCAAAAAAAAGTCAATCTATACTAATATTATAAAGAAGAATTGTAATGGATAAACCCATAAACTATTGGACTGATTTTAAAAATTCTTTGACCAATATAAAGCTACAGTAAATAGTAATATAGTAAATAGTAATATATAGTACAATGTAAAGCTATAGATGAGCATGTGTGTGACCCTACAATATATTGTATGTTCGGAAAAATTGACATAATTTTGAATTTGTAGCTAACACGCACAATTTCAATACTACAAATAAATATAAAATACTTACTTAATCAAACAAATAAAAGTTTTTTAGGTAATTGTGTTAGGTTCTATAATACACTTCCTAAGCACATTACCTACCGATTTGCCGGATAATAAGTTCAAGAATCATGTTAAGCTGGTTTATTGTCGAAGGGGTATTATAGGGTGGCTGATTACGTTAATGATGGTGATGTCTGGATATGATTCCCTCTCTGTACATCTACTGAAAAAATGATAATAACTGTATATAATTAAATACTGTAAAAACAATTTTAAAATTATAGATAATAAGATGTTGTAAAAATTCTAAAAGTCCCAGATATGTAGTTGTACTAAAATGAAATATCGGTGAATTAATGATGCCTCGTGCTTTGTGAATGTCTCGGGTACTGCTCACACTCTTCCCTCATACTCTGTGAATGCTTCTGACTGTTAGCACATGCCGCGCCGCAGCATGAAGCTTTCAGTCGGTAGTAGAATTGCAGGAGAACAGTTATTGAAACTATTAATGCATTAGCGATTAGCAGTACATTGTAGCGGACAGGAAATTTGCTATTAATTTTTTAGCAGCGTTTTTGTCTTTATTTAAATACTCATGTGCTCTGTGCCACGAACAAACGTTTTCACTTTGAGTTGTCATCTGTTGTCTGCGGTTTTCGTTATCGAGACAAACTACTGACTCAAAAGAAACAAGTTCCTAATGATTGAACATTAGAGCTTTGACTCTTTTCATTTTATGCCTGCCATACACGCTACGATCTACCGCAGAGGTTTACCTGTGCAGGCACACTTGAGGGGTCTCTGGGGGACCGTAGCGTGTGTGATCAGCTTAAAGATTACTGTGTTTTCGACTGAACCATTCATTTCAAAAAATAATAATTTAAGTTATGAAAGGAAAATATGCTGGGTAATAGTATTGCGACTACCATACACCAGCAACAGAGGCACAGTTAGATGGAGATACATGTTGTATGTCGCGTTCCGGGATCAGCTGATGTAAGTATATCGAGTAATGAGTTGGAACAGTAGAGATAGCGCGATCGCGACCATCCTGCACATGGAATTAAACGCGTCACACTGATTTTCTTTAGATTGTTCCTAACGAGTACAAATTTAATGTTCTTGCGTTAAGGCATTGAAGAGTTCCTGTGACCAGTTCGTTGCTTCACCTTGAGACCCTGATCAGGTGCTGTGAACCAAATACTCACTGAGACCAACGTAATGAGTACAAACTCAATGTTCTTGCGCTAAAGTATAGAAAAGTTCCTCGTTCCATCATGAAACCCTGATCAGGAACTAACAACCAACTACTCAACGAAACGAACCTAATGAGTACAAACTCAATGTTCTTGCGCTAAAGTATAGAAAAGTTCCTCGTTCCATCATGAAACCCTGATCAGGAACTAACAACCAACTACTCAACGAAACGAACCTAATGAGTACAAACTCAATGTTCTTGCGCTAAAGTATAGAAAAGTTCCTCGTTCCATCATGAAACCCTGATCAGAAACTAACAACCAACTACTCAACGAAACGAACCTAATGAGTACAAACTCAATGTTCTTGCGCTAAAGTATAAAAAAGTTCCTCGTTCCATCATGAAACCCTGATCAGGAACTAACAACCAACTACTCAACGACACGAACCTAATGAGTACAAACTCAATGTTCTTGCGCTCAAGTATAGAAAAGTTCCTCGTTCCATCATGAAACCCTGATCAGGAACTAACAACCAACTACTCAACGAAACGAGCCTAATGAGTACAAACTCAATGTTCTTGCGCTAAAGTATAGAAAAGTTCCTCGTTCCATCATGAAACCCTGATCAGGAACTAACAACCAACTACTCAACGAAACGAACCTAATGAGTACAAACTCAATGTTCTTGCGCTAAAGTATAGAAAAGTTCCTCGTTCCATCATGAAACCCTGATCAGGAACTAACAACCAACTACTCAACGAAACGAACCTAATGAGTACAAACTCAATGTTCTTGCGCTAAAGTATAGAATAGTTCCTCGTTCCATCATGAAACCCTGATCAGGAACTAACAACCAACTACTCAACGAAACGAACCTAATGAGTACAAACTCAATGTTCTTGCGCTAAAGTATAGAAAAGTTCCTCGTTCCATCATGAAACCCTGATCAGGAACTAACAACCAACTACTCAACGAAACGAACCTAATGAGTACAAACTCAATGTTCTTGCGCTAAAGTATAGAAAAGTTCCTCGTTCCATCATGAAACCCTGATCAGGAACTAACAACCAACTACTCAACGAAACGAACCTAATGAGTACAAACTCAATGTTCTTGCGCTAAAGTATAGAAAAGTTCCTCGTTCCATCATGAAACCCTGATCAGGAACTAACAACCAACTACTCAACGAAACGAACCTAATGAGTACAAACTCAATGTTCTTGCGCTAAAGTATAGAAAAGTTCCTCGTTCCATCATGAAACCCTGATCAGGAACTAACAACCAATTACTCAACGAAACGAACCTAATGAGTACAAACTCAATGTTCTTGCGCTAAAGTATAGAAAAGTTCCTCGTTCCATCATAAAACCCTGATCAGGAACTAACAACCAACTACTCAACGAAACGAACCTAATGAGTACAAACTCAATGTTCTTGCGCTAAAGTATAGAAAAGTTCCTCGTTCCATCATGAAACCCTGATCAGGAACTAACAACCAACTACTCAACGAAACGAACCTAATGAGTACAAACTCAATGTTCTTGCGCTAAAGTATAGAATAGTTCCTCGTTCCATCATGAAACCCTGATCAGGAACTAACAACCAACTACTCAACGAAACGAACCTAATGAGTACAAACTCAATGTTCTTGCGCTAAAGTATAGAAAAGTTCCTCGTTCCATCATGAAACCCTGATCAGGAACTAACAACCAACTACTCAACGAAACGAACCTAATGAGTACAAACTCAATGTTCTTGCGCTAAAGTATAGAAAAGTTCCTCGTTCCATCATGAAACCCTGATCAGGAACTAACAACCAACTACTCAACGAAACGAACCTAATGAGTACAAACTCAATGTTCTTGCGCTAAAGTATAGAAAAGTTCCTCGTTCCATCATGAAACCCTGATCAGGAACTAACAACCAACTACTCAACGAAACGAACCTAATGAGTACAAACTCAATGTTCTTGCGCTAAAGTATAGAAAAGTTCCTCGTTCCATCATGAAACCCTGATCAGGAACTAACAACCAACTACTCAACGAAACGAACCTAATGAGTACAAACTCAATGTTCTTGCGCTAAAGTATAGAAAAGTTCCTCGTTCCATCATGAAACCCTGATCAGGAACTAACAACCAACTACTCAACGAAACGAACCTAATGAGTACAAACTCAATGTTCTTGCGCTAAAGTATAGAAAAGTTCCTCGTTCCATCATGAAACCCTGATCAGGAACTAACAACCAACTACTCAACGAAACGAACCTAATGAGTACAAACTCAATGTTCTTGCGCTAAAGTATAGAAAAGTTCCTCGTTCCATCATGAAACCCTGATCAGGAACTAACAACCAACTACTCAACGAAACGAACCTAATGAGTACAAACTCAATGTTCTTGCGCTAAAGTATAGAAAAGTTCCTCGTTCCATCATGAAACCCTGATCAGGAACTAACAACCAACTACTCAACGAAACGAACCTAATGAGTACAAACTCAATGTTCTTGCGCTAAAGTATAGAAAAGTTCCTCGTTCCATCATGAAACCCTGATCAGGAACTAACAACCAACTACTCAACGAAACGAACCTAATGAGTACAAACTCAATGTTCTTGCGCTAAAGTATAGAAAAGTTCCTCGTTCCATCATGAAACCCTGATCAGGAACTAACAACCAACTACTCAACGAAACGAACCTAATGAGTACAAACTCAATGTTCTTGCGCTAAAGTATAGAATAGTTCCTCGTTCCATCATGAAACCCTGATCAGGAACTAACAACCAACTACTCAACGAAACGAACCTAATGAGTACAAACTCAATGTTCTTGCGCTAAAGTATAGAAAAGTTCCTCGTTCCATCATGAAACCCTGATCAGGAACTAACAACCAACTACTCAACGAAACGAACCTAATGAGTACAAACTCAATGTTCTTGCGCTAAAGTATAGAAAAGTTCCTCGTTCCATCATGAAACCCTGATCAGGAACTAACAACCAACTACTCAACGAAACGAACCTAATGAGTACAAACTCAATGTTCTTGCGCTAAAGTATAGAAAAGTTCCTCGTTCCATCATGAAACCCTGATCAGGAACTAACAACCAACTACTCAACGAAACGAACCTAATGAGTACAAACTCAATGTTCTTGCGCTAAAGTATAGAAAAGTTCCTCGTTCCATCATGAAACCCTGATCAGGAACTAACAACCAACTACTCAACGAAACGAACCTAATGAGTACAAACTCAATGTTCTTGCGCTAAAGTATAGAAAAGTTCCTCGTTCCATCATGAAACCCTGATCAGGAACTAACAACCAACTACTCAACGAAACGAACCTAATGAGTACAAACTCAATGTTCTTGCGCTAAAGTATAGAAAAGTTCCTCGTTCCATCATGAAACCCTGATCAGGAACTAACAACCAACTACTCAACGAAACGAACCTAATGAGTACAAACTCAATGTTCTTGCGCTAAAGTATAGAAATTTCCTCGTTCCATCATGAAACCCTGATCAGGAACTAACAACCAACTACTCAACGAAACGACCTAATAGTACAAACTCAATGTTCTTGCGCTAAAGTATAGAAAAGTTCCTCGTTCCATCATGAAACCCTGATCAGGAACTAACAACCAACTACTCAACGAAACGAACCTAATGAGTACAAACTCAATGTTCTTGCGCTAAAGTATAGAAAAGTTCCTCGTTCCATCATGAAACCCTGATCAGGAACTAACAACCAACTACTCAACGAAACGAACCTAATGAGTACAAACTCAATGTTCTTGCGCTAAAGTATAGAAAAGTTCCTCGTTCCATCATGAAACCCTGATCAGGAACTAACAACCAACTACTCAACGAAACGAACCTAATGAGTACAAACTCAATGTTCTTGCGCTAAAGTATAGAAAAGTTCCTCGTTCCATCATGAAACCCTGATCAGGAACTAACAACCAACTACTCAACGAAACGAACCTAATGAGTACAAACTCAATGTTCTTGCGCTAAAGTATAGAAAAGTTCCTCGTTCCATCATGAAACCCTGATCAGGAACTAACAACCAACTACTCAACGAAACGAACCTAATGAGTACAAACTCAATGTTCTTGCGCTAAAGTATAGAAAAGTTCCTCGTTCCATCATGAAACCCTGATCAGGAACTAACAACCAACTACTCAACGAAACGAACCTAATGAGTACAAACTCAATGTTCTTGCGCTAAAGTATAGAAAAGTTCCTCGTTCCATCATGAAACCCTGATCAGGAACTAACAACCAACTACTCAACGAAACGAACCTAATGAGTACAAACTCAATGTTCTTGCGCTAAAGTATAGAAAAGTTCCTCGTTCCATCATGAAACCCTGATCAGGAACTAACAACCAACTACTCAACGAAACGAACCTAATGAGTACAAACTCAATGTTCTTGCGCTAAAGTATAGAAAAGTTCCTCGTTCCATCATGAAACCCTGATCAGGAACTAACAACCAACTACTCAACGAAACGAACCTAATGAGTACAAACTCAATGTTCTTGCGCTAAAGTATAGAAAAGTTCCTCGTTCCATCATGAAACCCTGATCAGGAACTAACAACCAACTACTCAACGAAACGAACCTAATGAGTACAAACTCAATGTTCTTGCGCTAAAGTATAGAAAAGTTCCTCGTTCCATCATGAAACCCTGATCAGGAACTAACAACCAACTACTCAACGAAACGAACCTAATGAGTACAAACTCAATGTTCTTGCGCTAAAGTATAGAAAAGTTCCTCGTTCCATCATGAAACCCTGATCAGGAACTAACAACCAACTACTCAACGAAACGAACCTAATGAGTACAAACTCAATGTTCTTGCGCTAAAGTATAGAAAAGTTCCTCGTTCCATCATGAAACCCTGATCAGGAACTAACAACCAACTACTCAACGAAACGAACCTAATGAGTACAAACTCAATGTTCTTGCGCTAAAGTATAGAAAAGTTCCTCGTTCCATCATGAAACCCTGATCAGGAACTAACAACCAACTACTCAACGAAACGAACCTAATGAGTACAAACTCAATGTTCTTGCGCTAAAGTATAGAAAAGTTCCTCGTTCCATCATGAAACCCTGATCAGGAACTAACAACCAACTACTCAACGAAACGAACCTAATGAGTACAAACTCAATGTTCTTGCGCTAAAGTATAGAAAAGTTCCTCGTTCCATCATGAAACCCTGATCAGGAACTAACAACCAACTACTCAACGAAACGAACCTAATGAGTACAAACTCAATGTTCTTGCGCTAAAGTATAGAAAAGTTCCTCGTTCCATCATGAAACCCTGATCAGGAACTAACAACCAACTACTCAACGAAACGAACCTAATGAGTACAAACTCAATGTTCTTGCGCTAAAGTATAGAAAAGTTCCTCGTTCCATCATGAAACCCTGATCAGGAACTAACAACCAACTACTCAACGAAACGAACCTAATGAGTACAAACTCAATGTTCTTGCGCTAAAGTATAGAAAAGTTCCTCGTTCCATCATGAAACCCTGATCAGGAACTAACAACCAACTACTCAACGAAACGAACCTAATGAGTACAAACTCAATGTTCTTGCGCTAAAGTATAGAAAAGTTCCTCGTTCCATCATGAAACCCTGATCAGGAACTAACAACCAACTACTCAACGAAACGAACCTAATGAGTACAAACTCAATGTTCTTGCGCTAAAGTATAGAAAAGTTCCTCGTTCCATCATGAAACCCTGATCAGGAACTAACAACCAACTACTCAACGAAACGAACCTAATGAGTACAAACTCAATGTTCTTGCGCTAAAGTATAGAAAAGTTCCTCGTTCCATCATGAAAACCCTGATCAGGAACTAACAACCAACTACTCAACGAAACGACCCTAATAAGTACAAACTCAATGTTCTTGCGCTAAAGTATAGAAAAGTTCCTCGTTCCATCATGAAACCCTGATCAGGAACTAACAACCAACTACTCAACGAAACGAACCTAATGAGTACAAACTCAATGTTCTTGCGCTAAAGTATAGAAAAGTTCCTCGTTCCATCATGAAACCCTGATCAGGAACTAACAACCAACTACTCAACGAAACGAACTAATGAGTACAAACTCAATGTTCTTCGCTAAAGTAAAAAAGTCTCGTTCCTAAAGTATGAAAAGTTCCTCGTTCCATCATGAAACCCTGATCAGGAACTAACAACCAACTACTCAACGAAACGAACCTAATGAGTACAAATCAATGTTCTTGCGCTAAAGTATAGAAAAGTTCCTCGTTCCATCATGAAACCCTGATCAGGAACTAACAACCAACTACTCAACGAAACGAACCTAATGAGTACAAACTCAATGTTCTTGCGCTAAAGTATAGAAAAGTTCCTCGTTCCATCATGAAACCCTGATCAGGAACTAACAACCAACTACTCAACGAAACGAACCTAATGAGTACAAACTCAATGTTCTTGCGCTAAAGTATAGAAAAGTTCCTCGTTCCATCATGAAACCCTGATCAGGAACTAACAACCAACTACTCAACGAAACGAACCTAATGAGTACAAACTCAATGTTCTTGCGCTAAAGTATAGAAAAGTTCCTCGTTCCATCATGAAACCCTGATCAGGAACTAACAACCAACTACTCAACGAAACGAACCTAATGAGTACAAACTCAATGTTCTTGCGCTAAAGTATAGAAAAGTTCCTCGTTCCATCATGAAACCCTGATCAGGAACTAACAACCAACTACTCAACGAAACGAACCTAATGAGTACAAACTCAATGTTCTTGCGCTAAAGTATAGAAAAGTTCCTCGTTCCATCATGAAACCCTGATCAGGAACTAACAACCAACTACTCAACGAAACGACCCTAATAAGTACAAACTCAATGTTCTTGCGCTAAAGTATAGAAAAGTTCCTCGTTCCATCATGAAACCCTGATCAGGAACTAACAACCAACTACTCAACGAAACGAACCTAATGAGTACAAACTCAATGTTCTTGCGCTAAAGTATAGAAAAGTTCCTCGTTCCATCATGAAACCCTGATCAGGAACTAACAACCAACTACTCAAAAACGAACTAATGAGTACAAACTCAATGTTCTTGCGCTAAAGTATAGAAAAGTTCCTCGTTCCATCATGAAACCCTGATCAGGAACTAACAACCAATACTCAACGAAACGAACCTAATGAGTACAAACTCAATGTTCTTGCGCTAAAGTATAGAAAAGTTCCTCGTTCCATCATGAAACCCTGATCAGGAACTAACAACCAACTACTCAACGAAACGAACCTAATGAGTACAAACTCAATGTTCTTGCGCTAAAGTATAGAAAAGTTCCTCGTTCCATCATGAAACCCTGATCAGGAACTAACAACCAACTACTCAACGAAACGAACCTAATGAGTACAAACTCAATGTTCTTGCGCTAAAGTATAGAAAAGTTCCTCGTTCCATCATGAAACCCTGATCAGGAACTAACAACCAACTACTCAACGAAACGAACCTAATGAGTACAAACTCAATGTTCTTGCGCTAAAGTATAGAATAGTTCCTCGTTCCATCATGAAACCCTGATCAGGAACTAACAACCAACTACTCAACGAAACGAACCTAATGAGTACAAACTCAATGTTCTTGCGCTAAAGTATAGAAAAGTTCCTCGTTCCATCATGAAACCCTGATCAGGAACTAACAACCAACTACTCAACGAAACGAACCTAATAGTACAAACTCAATGTTCTTGCGCTAAAGTATAGAAAAGTTCCTCGTTCCATCATGAAACCCTGATCAGGAACTAACAACCAACTACTCAACGAAACGAACCTAATGAGTACAAACTCAATGTTCTTGCGCTAAAGTATAGAAAAGTTCCTCGTTCCATCATGAAACCCTGATCAGGAACTAACAACCAACTACTCAACGAAACGAACCTAATGAGTACAAACTCAATGTTCTTGCGCTAAAGTATAGAAAAGTTCCTCGTTCCATCATGAAACCCTGATCAGGAACTAACAACCAACTACTCAACGAAACGAACCTAATAGTACAAACTCAATGTTCTTGCGCTAAAGTATAGAAAAGTTCCTCGTTCCATCATGAAACCCTGATCAGGAACTAACAACCAACTACTCAACGAAACGAACCTAATGAGTACAAACTCAATGTTCTTGCGCTAAAGTATAGAAAAGTTCCTCGTTCCATCATGAAACCCTGATCAGGAACTAACAACCAACTACTCAACGAAACGAACCTAATGAGTACAAACTCAATGTTCTTGCGCTAAAGTATAGAAAAGTTCCTCGTTCCATCATGAAACCCTGATCAGGAACTAACAACCAACTACTCAACGAAACGAACCTAATGAGTACAAACTCAATGTTCTTGCGCTAAAGTATAGAAAAGTTCCTCGTTCCATCATGAAACCCTGATCAGGAACTAACAACCAACTACTCAACGAAACGAACCTAATGAGTACAAACTCAATGTTCTTGCGCTAAAGTATAGAAAAGTTCCTCGTTCCATCATGAAACCCTGATCAGGAACTAACAACCAACTACTCAACGAAACGAACCTAATGAGTACAAACTCAATGTTCTTGCGCTAAAGTATAGAAAAGTTCCTCGTTCCATCATGAAACCCTGATCAGGAACTAACAACCAACTACTCAACGAAACGAACCTAATGAGTACAAACTCAATGTTCTTGCGCTAAAGTATAGAAAAGTTCCTCGTTCCATCATGAAACCCTGATCAGGAACTAACAACCAACTACTCAACGAAACGAACCTAATGAGTACAAACTCAATGTTCTTGCGCTAAAGTATAGAAAAGTTCCTCGTTCCATCATGAAACCCTGATCAGGAACTAACAACCAACTACTCAACGAAACGAACCTAATGAGTACAAACTCAATGTTCTTGCGCTAAAGTATAGAAAAGTTCCTCGTTCCATCATGAAACCCTGATCAGGAACTAACAACCAACTACTCAACGAAACGAACCTAATGAGTACAAACTCAATGTTCTTGCGCTAAAGTATAGAAAAGTTCCTCGTTCCATCATGAAACCCTGATCAGGAACTAACAACCAACTACTCAACGAAACGAACCTAATGAGTACAAACTCAATGTTCTTGCGCTAAAGTATAGAAAAGTTCCTCGTTCCATCATGAAACCCTGATCAGGAACTAACAACCAACTACTCAACGAAACGAACCTAATGAGTACAAACTCAATGTTCTTGCGCTAAAGTATAGAAAAGTTCCTCGTTCCATCATGAAACCCTGATCAGGAACTAACAACCAACTACTCAACGAAACGAACCTAATGAGTACAAACTCAATGTTCTTGCGCTAAAGTATAGAAAAGTTCCTCGTTCCATCATGAAACCCTGATCAGGAACTAACAACCAACTACTCAACGAAACGAACCTAATGAGTACAAACTCAATGTTCTTGCGCTAAAGTATAGAAAAGTTCCTCGTTCCATCATGAAACCCTGATCAGGAACTAACAACCAACTACTCAACGAAACGAACCTAATGAGTACAAACTCAATGTTCTTGCGCTAAAGTATAGAAAAGTTCCTCGTTCCATCATGAAACCCTGATCAGGAACTAACAACCAACTACTCAACGAAACGAACCTAATGAGTACAAACTCAATGTTCTTGCGCTAAAGTATAGAAAAGTTCCTCGTTCCATCATGAAACCCTGATCAGGAACTAACAACCAACTACTCAACGAAACGAACCTAATGAGTACAAACTCAATGTTCTTGCGCTAAAGTATAGAAAAGTTCCTCGTTCCATCATGAAACCCTGATCAGGAACTAACAACCAACTACTCAACGAAACGAACCTAATGAGTACAAACTCAATGTTCTTGCGCTAAAGTATAGAAAAGTTCCTCGTTCCATCATGAAACCCTGATCAGGAACTAACAACCAACTACTCAACGAAACGAACCTAATGAGTACAAACTCAATGTTCTTGCGCTAAAGTATAGAAAAGTTCCTCGTTCCATCATGAAACCCTGATCAGGAACTAACAACCAACTACTCAACGAAACGAACCTAATGAGTACAAACTCAATGTTCTTGCGCTAAAGTATAGAAAAGTTCCTCGTTCCATCATGAAACCCTGATCAGGAACTAACAACCAACTACTCAACGAAACGAACCTAATGAGTACAAACTCAATGTTCTTGCGCTAAAGTATAGAAAAGTTCCTCGTTCCATCATGAAACCCTGATCAGGAACTAACAACCAACTACTCAACGAAACGAACCTAATGAGTACAAACTCAATGTTCTTGCGCTAAAGTATAGAAAAGTTCCTCGTTCCATCATGAAACCCTGATCAGGAACTAACAACCAACTACTCAACGAAACGAACCTAATGAGTACAAACTCAATGTTCTTGCGCTAAAGTATAGAAAAGTTCCTCGTTCCATCATGAAACCCTGATCAGGAACTAACAACCAACTACTCAACGAAACGAACCTAATGAGTACAAACTCAATGTTCTTGCGCTAAAGTATAGAAAAGTTCCTCGTTCCATCATGAAACCCTGATCAGGAACTAACAACCAACTACTCAACGAAACGAACCTAATGAGTACAAACTCAATGTTCTTGCGCTAAAGTATAGAAAAGTTCCTCGTTCCATCATGAAACCCTGATCAGGAACTAACAACCAACTACTCAACGAAACGAACCTAATGAGTACAAACTCAATGTTCTTGCGCTAAAGTATAGAAAAGTTCCTCGTTCCATCATGAAACCCTGATCAGGAACTAACAACCAACTACTCAACGAAACGAACCTAATGAGTACAAACTCAATGTTCTTGCGCTAAAGTATAGAAAAGTTCCTCGTTCCATCATGAAACCCTGATCAGGAACTAACAACCAACTACTCAACGAAACGAACCTAATGAGTACAAACTCAATGTTCTTGCGCTAAAGTATAGAAAAGTTCCTCGTTCCATCATGAAACCCTGATCAGGAACTAACAACCAACTACTCAACGAAACGAACCTAATGAGTACAAACTCAATGTTCTTGCGCTAAAGTATAGAAAAGTTCCTCGTTCCATCATGAAACCCTGATCAGGAACTAACAACCAACTACTCAACGAAACGACCCTAATAAGTACAAACTCAATGTTCTTGCGCTAAAGTATAGAAAAGTTCCTCGTTCCATCATGAAACCCTGATCAGGAACTAACAACCAACTACTCAACGAAACGAACCTAATGAGTACAAACTCATTGTTCTTGCGCTAAAGTATAGAAAAGTTCCTCGTTCCATCATGAAACCCTGATCAGGAACTAACAACCAACTACTCAACGAAACGAACCTAATGAGTACAAACTCAATGTTCTTGCGCTAAAGTATAGAAAAGTTCCTCGTTCCATCATGAAACCCTGATCAGGAACTAACAACCAACTACTCAACGAAACGAACCTAATGAGTACAAACTCAATGTTCTTGCGCTAAAGTATAGAAAAGTTCCTCGTTCCATCATGAAACCCTGATCAGGAACTAACAACCAACTACTCAACGAAACGAACCTAATGAGTACAAACTCAATGTTCTTGCGCTAAAGTATAGAAAAGTTCCTCGTTCCATCATGAAACCCTGATCAGGAACTAACAACCAACTACTCAACGAAACGACCCTAATAAGTACAAACTCAATGTTCTTGCGCTAAAGTATAGAAAAGTTCCTCGTTCCATCATGAAACCCTGATCAGGAACTAACAACCAACTACTCAACGAAACGAACCTAATGAGTACAAACTCAATGTTCTTGCGCTAAAGTATAGAAAAGTTCCTCGTTCCATCATGAAACCCTGATCAGGAACTAACAACCAACTACTCAACGAAACGAACCTAATGAGTACAAACTCAATGTTCTTGCGCTAAAGTATAGAAAAGTTCCTCGTTCCATCATGAAACCCTGATCAGGAACTAACAACCAACTACTCAACGAAACGAACCTAATGAGTACAAACTCAATGTTCTTGCGCTAAAGATAGAAAAGTTCCTCGTTCCATCAATGAAACCCTGATCAAACAACAACCACTCCAAGAAACGAACTAATGAGTACAAACTCAATGTTCTTGCGCTAAAGTATAAAAAGTTCCTCTCCATCATGAAACCCTGATCAAACAACAACCACTCCAAGAAACGAACTAATGAGTACAAACTCAATGTTCTTGCGCTAAAGTATAAAAAGTTCCTCGTTCCATCATGAAACCCTGATCGGAAACCCAACTACTCAACGAAACGAACTAATGAGTACAAACTCAATGTTCTTGCGCTAAAGTATAAAAAGTTCCTCGTTCCATCATGAAACCCTGATCAGGAACTAACAACCAACACTCAACGAAACGAACCTAATGACAAACTCAATGTTCTTGCGCTAAATAAGAAAAGTTCCTCGTTCCATCATGAAACCCTGATCAGGAACTAACAACCAACACTCAACGAAACGAACCTAATGACAAACTCAATGTTCTTGCGCTAAATAAGAAAAGTTCCTCGTTCCATCATGAAACCCTGATCAGGAACTAACAACCAACACTCAACGAAACGAACCTAAAATACAAACTCAATGTTCTTCGCTAAAGTATAGAAAAGTTCCTCTTCCATCATGAAACCCTGATCAGGAAAAAACCAACTACTCAACGAAACAACCACTAAGACAAACACCATTGTTCCTAAAGTATAAAAATTCCTCGTTCCATCATGAAACCCTGATCAGGAACTAACAACCAACTATCAACGAAACAACCAATCAAACAATGTTCTCGCTAAAGTATAGAAAAGTTCCTCGTTCCATCATGAAACATGATGGAATAACAACCAACTACTCAACGAAACGAACCTAATGAGTACAAACAATATCTCGCTAAAGTATAAAAGTTCCTCGTTCCATCATGAAACCCTGCAGGAACTAACAACCAACACTCAACGAAACGAACAATGATACAAACTATTTCGCTAAAGTATAAAAAGTTCCTCGTTCCATCATGAAACCCTGCAGGAACTAACAACCAACACTCAACGAAACGAACAATGATACAAACTATTTCGCTAAAGTATAGAAAAGTTCCTCGTTCCATCATGAAACCCGATCAGGAATAACAACCAACTACTCAACGAAACGAACCTAATGAGTAACAAACTCAATGTTCTTGAGTAAAAAAGTCTCTTCAGAAACCTATCAGATACACCATCTCAGAAACACCTAAGATAAAACCAATTCTGCGCTAAGATAAAATCTGTTCTCTAAACCTATAGAATAACCACTAAAACAAAATTAAAAATCTCAACCGAAACAAAAACAAAATTAAAAATCTCAACCGAAACAAAAACAAAATTAAAAATCTCAACCGAAACAAAAACAAAATTAAAAATCTCAACCGAAACAAAAACAAAATTAAAATCTCAACCGAAACAAAAACAAAATTAAAAATCTCAACCAGAAACAAAAACAAAATTAAAATCTCAACCGAAACAAAAACAAAATTAAAAATCTCAACCGAAACAAAAACAAAATTAAAATCTCAACCGAAACAAAAACAAAATTAAAAATCCATCATGAAACCCTGATCAGGAACTAACAACCAACTACTCAACGAAACGAACCTAATGAGTACAAACTCAATGTTCTTGCGCTAAAGTATAGAAAAGTTCCTCGTTCCATCATGAAACCCTGATCAGGAACTAACAACCAACTACTCAACGAAACGAACCTAATGAGTACAAACTCAATGTTCTTGCGCTAAAGTATAGAAAAGTTCCTCGTTCCATCATGAAACCCTGATCAGGAACTAACAACCAACTACTCAACGAAACGAACCTAATGAGTACAAACTCAATGTTCTTGCGCTAAAGTATAGAAAAGTTCCTCGTTCCATCATGAAACCCTGATCAGGAACTAACAACCAACTACTCAACGAAACGAACCTAATGAGTACAAACTCAATGTTCTTGCGCTAAAGTATAGAAAAGTTCCTCGTTCCATCATGAAACCCTGATCAGGAACTAACAACCAACTACTCAACGAAACGAACCTAATGAGTACAAACTCAATGTTCTTGCGCTAAAGTATAGAAAAGTTCCTCGTTCCATCATGAAACCCTGATCAGGAACTAACAACCAACTACTCAACGAAACGAACCTAATGAGTACAAACTCAATGTTCTTGCGCTAAAGTATAGAAAAGTTCCTCGTTCCATCATGAAACCCTGATCAGGAACTAACAACCAACTACTCAACGAAACGAACCTAATGAGTACAAACTCAATGTTCTTGCGCTAAAGTATAGAAAAGTTCCTCGTTCCATCATGAAACCCTGATCAGGAACTAACAACCAACTACTCAACGAAACGAACCTAATGAGTACAAACTCAATGTTCTTGCGCTAAAGTATAGAAAAGTTCCTCGTTCCATCATGAAACCCTGATCAGGAACTAACAACCAACTACTCAACGAAACGAACCTAATGAGTACAAACTCAATGTTCTTGCGCTAAAGTATAGAAAAGTTCCTCGTTCCATCATGAAACCCTGATCAGGAACTAACAACCAACTACTCAACGAAACGAACCTAATGAGTACAAACTCAATGTTCTTGCGCTAAAGTATAGAAAAGTTCCTCGTTCCATCATGAAACCCTGATCAGGAACTAACAACCAACTACTCAACGAAACGAACCTAATGAGTACAAACTCAATGTTCTTGCGCTAAAGTATAGAAAAGTTCCTCGTTCCATCATGAAACCCTGATCAGGAACTAACAACCAACTACTCAACGAAACGAACCTAATGAGTACAAACTCAATGTTCTTGCGCTAAAGTATAGAAAAGTTCCTCGTTCCATCATGAAACCCTGATCAGGAACTAACAACCAACTACTCAACGAAACGAACCTAATGAGTACAAACTCAATGTTCTTGCGCTAAAGTATAGAAAAGTTCCTCGTTCCATCATGAAACCCTGATCAGGAACTAACAACCAACTACTCAACGAAACGAACCTAATGAGTACAAACTCAATGTTCTTGCGCTAAAGTATAGAAAAGTTCCTCGTTCCATCATGAAACCCTGATCAGGAACTAACAACCAACTACTCAACGAAACGAACCTAATGAGTACAAACTCAATGTTCTTGCGCTAAAGTATAGAAAAGTTCCTCGTTCCATCATGAAACCCTGATCAGGAACTAACAACCAACTACTCAACGAAACGAACCTAATGAGTACAAACTCAATGTTCTTGCGCTAAAGTATAGAAAAGTTCCTCGTTCCATCATGAAACCCTGATCAGGAACTAACAACCAACTACTCAACGAAACGAACCTAATGAGTACAAACTCAATGTTCTTGCGCTAAAGTATAGAAAAGTTCCTCGTTCCATCATGAAACCCTGATCAGGAACTAACAACCAACTACTCAACGAAACGACCCTAATAAGTACAAACTCAATGTTCTTGCGCTAAAGTATAGAAAAGTTCCTCGTTCCATCATGAAACCCTGATCAGGAACTAACAACCAACTACTCAACGAAACGAACCTATCAATGGTTTAAGTTATAAATATTTAGGAGTAGAATACATTTCATTATATAGAACTCTTTCTAATATATGGGAAATATATTTATCAATATTATGAGTAAAAATAAAATTAAGGGATATAAATAATTACTGCGTAACAAATACGTGTGGAGCCAAGAGTGAAGCACTACTTATTTATATTGTCTAATGTATTCAGTGATTCAGGATTAAGGTAGGATAAAAAACTTCATAGTTCATATTCAGAAAATATTTAATATTTATTGAAAATTCGTTGAGCAGGACGCACTGGACCGCACTTTCATCAACACAATCATACAAGTGCGTCGAGCGCAGAAACATCTCCCAAACGGAAACATATACATTTAGAAAGAACAGTACTGTACTGGTACCAACATAACAATCTTAATGATCTTTACACAATATACATAATTATTATGTTTATAAATCGTTCTCAGTGTTCATTGAATAACAATATAATTATATTATCATTGCACTATGACGTTATTGTATGGTTCATCAGACCTGCACCAAGCCGCGAACCGCGAGCAACACGCACTCACATTTCACTGTTCATTCCTCACCGGTGGAGGCGGTGTCGGCGCACCTCTTCTGCTCTCGAGCTGTCTAGCTAGAAGTGTGGGCGCGCATGTCCGTTACAGAGCAGCACGCTCGCCTGCGCCTGCGGGGAGTGCAGCGGCGGTCCCGCGCTACTCAGCTCGGTGGCGGGTGCCGGATAGTAGACCGTTGGTGCAGGGGAGGGGGCACGGCGAGTGTGCGGGCGGGGGCGGGACGCGGATCGGCGCAGGGTTCCGTTGCGGGCGAGGCGCAGGGACACGCGCTCGCCACACGATGCAAACGAGTCGTCGCGCGTGTGCTCGGGCGAGTCCCTCGCTCGCCGCCGACCCGCACAAAACATCTTCAGAAAAACTCGTTTGAACTTCTCCCCGAATATCACGTAGATGACAAAGTTGACGCTGCTGTTTAACGTGACGAGCAAGTTAGTCGTTTTGACGAGCGGGTCGAGGTTCTCGAGCTGGTCACCGAGGAACACCTCGAATGAGTTCGTCACGAGAGGTAACAAGTTGCACAGGAAGAACACGAGCACAACGACGAGCAGCATCGTTGCGAGCCCGAGCTCCCGGCGCTGAACGCGCGAGAGGCGAGCACGCTCGGCTTGCGCGCGGCGCACTTGGCGCACGATGCAAGTATTGAGCACGGCGAGTGCCGAAAAGGGCACGATATACATGACGAGCATATACATGGAGTGTATGTAGACGAGCACGTAGGTGTCAGTGCGGAAAGTCGTGTCGGCGGTGACGCAGTAGACGGGCTCGCCGGCGACTATGCGTCGCACCACCTCCGCCTCGAAGAACTTGGGCGCGTTGTAGGCGAGCGCGAACGCAGCCGTGCCAAGTACGTACCAGCGCGCGCGCGACGACGTGCACAGCGCCTTCGCCCGGAACGGATGGCAGACGGCGACCCAGCGCTCCACGGTCACGATCAGCGTCAGGTAGACGGACATGGTCTGCGCGGCGTTCGCAAGCGGGTACGCGTACGGTGTCAGGTGCGGGCAGACATGGTAGTAGTAGTGTCGCAGCTGACCGGTGTAGGGGAACACGGCGGAGAGGCCGAACAACAGTACCGAGGTCAGGATGAGCACGGTGTCGCAGGCGGCCAGACCCACCAACAGGCAGTTGATGGAGGATCGCATCTGCGGCCGTGTCAGTACGAGAACGGAGAGCGCGTTGCCGAGCAAGCCGGCCGCACCGATCGCGTTCAGCAACACGCCGTGCACCACGAACCGGAACAGCCGGTCTCCTGGCTCCACGCCCACGTCCGACTCGCAGCCCTCCTCCTCCTGCGACGCGTTCATCTCGCGCTCATGTCGCTCCGTTGGCCGCTTGCATACTCCCTGCGCGCTCCTTGGACGCTCCTTGCGCGCCTCCTGCAAGACGAGTAAGCATGTTCAAAATGGCTACAAACACAAAACGTAGAACATTTTTATCTATTTATGCAATTAATAAAATTGAAGTGTCTGTTTGTAAGGTCAAAATAACAGTTTTTTACTAAGCCTGTCTGTCTGTTTGTTCTGGGGAATCTCCGAAACGGTTGGACCAATTTTGACGGGTCTTTCACTCATAGATAACTGATGATATATGGAGTAACTTTTATTTTAGAAGAAGAATTAGGGTTCCACACAAATAAAAAAAACTGGTCATAGTGAATCAAATCGAGCGTTTGACTACATAATTTAGGCATTAAAAAGACCTACAAAAAAGTCCGGGAGAATATACATGTATCTTCTAAGGAATACCCACAACATGCATTTTTGTCTTTAAAATAGCCAGGAACGGGGGAGCAAGATTCGCGGGGGCATTCTACAGTCCACGTGAACGAAGCCACGGGCACAGCTAGTATATAATATAGTAAAGCGAAAGAGTTTGTTCGTTTGAAGCACTGGAACTACCAGTCGGATTCGAAAAGTTATTTTTGTATATGATAGCCAGATTCATCAAGAGTAGTATAGGCTATCTCATATTAGACTACAACTCTCAGCTAGTCTTAAATATTGATTTTTATTAAGTAAGTCGTGAAAGTCCTCCAGAACTGCTTTATCCGTGTGCGCTTGGATAATAGTTAAAGATACGTAAATAAGTACGATGCAAAAATATTAGTCCTTAATATATTTTAAAAATCTGCGATAGCATAAGAATATCTTCTTATACGTAAGATATTTTGTGTCAAAAATTGGTTAAAAATTAAAAAGTGATTTATGAGCATTATTTTTAGGGATGGCATATTAATTAAACCTTAGGAACAAAAGTTACTTCATCATAAAAACAATTTTATGAAGCTAAACTTTACCCCATTTATAGCATGTTAGGTTATGATAGGACATAAGTGAAGAGACATTTTAGCAGGCCAGATGGATTGTAGAACCAACGCAGATACTCGCCGACTATAAAAAGACTTTGACAGAGCCCCTATCGGAAGGCTTTTAACTAAACTCAATGACTTTCGAAATCCGATGTCAGCTTCTGCAATGGATAGCAGACTTTCTAGCAGATACGACATTTAAGGTAAAAGTTGGTGAAACCTTATCGGATATCCATAATGTCAATAGTGGTGTGCTTCAGGAGTATGTACTTGGACCAATTCTATTCGGTATATTTATAACTGATTCGAAAATTGTCATATAATCGTAACTTTCAATATCCTACAAGAAGACTTGAAACGCATAGTGCAGTGGACAAAAGTATCGGGTCATCTCATTCAACGAAACAAAATATACAGTTCTATAGTATACAGGCAAACACAATCCAAAACTTCAATGTACTATATTATACTCAGTACCCCCCTCAAGCCGTAACTAGGCAAAGAGATTTTGGTATAACTATAACATATAATCTTAAGTGGGATATTCATATTTCTATTATTACTAAAAAAGCTAACTCTACAATGTACATGATCAGGAAAGCATTCCAAATAATTACAAAATAGATATTTATTAAAATTTATAAAACTTACATTCGCCCATTGCTGGAATACATATTTCTAATATGGTCTCCATACTTTAAGAAATATATAGAGATAATCGAGAAAGTACGAAGGAGAGCCACAAAGATGGTTATTTCTATTAAAAATAAACCATATGAAGAGCGTATTATTAAATTAAAATTAACTACATTGGAAGAACGAAGAAAAAGAGGAAACATACAAAATATTAAACGGTTACTACAACGTACTAGACATTTCAAACTTGACAATGTGAGTCAAAGTACACATTTAAGAGGAAATTCCATGAAATTATACAAGATTTCAAGCAATAGTAACCCTCGAACACACTTCTTATCTAATAGAGTTGTCACCATATGGAACACCCTTCCAGAGACTGTCATTAGTGCACCAACAGTGAACAGCTGCTAGTGTATCAAATAATAATAATTAAATTCAGAATCTTCTTTTAATTTTAGACTCAGGGTTTTCTAGCAATATTTATTCCTTACAGTCTACACTGCCACTTATCGTAATAAAATTACTGACTTTTTTTTTCTTAAAATGATATTATCTTTAAAATAGATGTGATCGTTTTATAGAACATACTGTTCTACCCCTTACATTTTCAGTCTCCCTCACTGACCCATTTGAATGTTACATCATAGCAGTGTGTCGTTTTCAATGAAGACTAGCTCCGTACGATCCAATCAATTTATTCCACTCAAAGCATAACAGAGCCTCCACCATAAGGTGTTATTTTTTCGAAATATGCCTCAGCAAAGCATTCTCCTCTTCTACATATCACTCTCTACGTCGGTCTTCACTGTACGGAGATACCCTGACATCTTCGGAGAACAGTACCCTGTCCCAGTCTTCTTGAATCCATGACACAAAATTTCGAGTGAACAACTGGCAACTCAGTGCCTGCGGAGTAATTTAGGCGATAACTGCGTATATTGGCCGCGAGAAAGCTCCTCCTGACTACCCATAGACTAAATTGCACATTTCTTACTTCTTCGAGATTGTTCTTGAGGCCCACATACGAAGATTTGAGATTTCTCAACGCTTGACTCACAAGAAAACGGTCATCTCGTGTTCGGTTCATGGATTTCTTCTACAGCCAGACCTTCTCTTGAAGGAACCGGTCTTTTGATAGCTCTGTCCTTTGGACTGTCAAACGATTCACATTTAGTCTCTGAGCCAGGATGCTTTGGCTGCAAATCTCCTCGAGCAGTGCAATAATTAAACAGATAAAGTGATAGATATCATTTTGAAAACAGCTAAACAACAATAACAATACTTCGAAATATCAACGAAATGAGATAATTCAATAAAAATTGTCTAAAAGTTATTTAGAGTCGATATTAACTTTCGGGACAAAGCGCCGTAAAATGTAGTAAAAAGTTTTTTCTTTAAATATCAGTCTTAGTCAAAGATTTGAACTTTTATAACAGGCCAGTAATATGTTCAAGTGATTAACGACTTTTTACCGTATTTTTTTTTTAAGTAGGATAAAAACCTTCGTTTTTTGTTTTTGTAAATGAGTGTATATAAACCCTATGTTATTCCCCCATTGAGAGGTTATAAAATTTTTCAATAGAATCAGTAAAAATAAAACCTAATAAATGTGAAAAAGGGATCTGGTTCGACAGAAACGATGTTCAGGATAATCATTATTTCTTTTAGTAACATCTAACGGTGAAGGAAATTATCGTGAGGATACGCTAAATATTCTTGTAACATCGTACTATGAAGAACAAATACATAACTATAGGATTCCATGTGTTTGAAATCGCCAATATGCTGCTGGCAGCTTATGACCTTCTCTCGATAAGAGACTACTGATATTATTCAGTTTGTTATATTCTTCTGTTCTGTTCTCTGTCCGCTCCTGTGACATTATTTCAAGAATTATTAATTTTTCATAATTGCTACCGCTAGTTCAATCTATTTAGAAATTCCTCGTTATGAAGTTGTTGTTATTATTCAAGCCATCTGTTTATAACTTGTGTACATATTGCTTGGTAATTATTTGTAGTATTTATTTATGCGGAAGCCGCGTGACGCGGCCTTGTCACTACGTTTTGTAATTTTTATTATATATTTTTTTAGGTATCTTTTTTAATAGTGTGTAGTCGCCTCCGCAGTGCGAGTGTCACGCGAGTTGGAGAGAGGGGGGGGGGGAGGGGGGGGGGGGGGGGAGGGTGCTGTCACTGCTGGCAGGTGTCAGAGTGAAACCGAGTCAGCTACATTCATAACGCTTACATTTAGCAGAAACGTATCGTATAATACGATCTGTGTTATGACAGACAGAAGAAATGAGAAGAGGATCATGAACTGGCTGTTAGTGCTGGTGGCGGCGGCTGCGGCGGTGGCGGCGGTGGCGGCCGTGGCGGCGGACTCTGGCACCCGTTACGGGTTCTACCGAGAGCTGGACGTGGGCGGGGGTGCGGGCGGCGGTGAGGGCGGCGGCGGGTCGCGGCGGGTGTTCGGCGGCGCGGCGGCGGAGCTGGCGGCGTTTCCGGCGGCGTGCGCGTTGTTGGACCGGTACTGGGGGACGCGGTGCTCGTGCGCGCTGGTGGCGCCGCGGTGGGCGCTGACGGCGGCGCACTGCGTGTCCTCGCGCATCTCCTATGTGAAGTACAACGCGCGGCGTCCTGCCTCGCCCGAAGGCGACGTCGCGCCCGTGCACTACCTATACCGTCACCCGGGGTGAGTGTATACATGTGTCGTGGTATTGGTTTGTGGTGAGCGCGTGTGTGCGTTTGCGAGTACGTATGGACCTGCATGCAGGTACGACGTGGTACAGGAGGACCGAGGGCGCGGGCCGGACGTGACGTCACTCCACCACGATGTGGGGCTCGTGCGTACTCGCAGTGACATGCAGCTCGCGTCCGCGCCGCGCCTCGACCCGCTCCTCGCTATGACGCTCTACAATCCCGTCGACCTCGCCAACGAGGAGATCGTGGTATGATATCTGCTGTAGTTCTGTGTCTCTCAGAACTCATTTCATAAAGATTCACTACACTACAGACTCGTAAACATAGTAATACTGAAAACTTATTACTGCTTCTCTTGTGACATGCTATTAATATAATTTAATATTTATGTTTTACATACTCGTAGCTGTAATTTATTTTTAGTTATAGTTTTATTATATATTACGTAAGTAGCTCAAACCGAAGTCGCGTGCTGTGTTTACCTAATTAGTTAGTGTTGGCGTTAAAGTTTAGTTTAACTTATTTCAGTAATTTTAAATAAAAATGCGTGCACTGCCGTGAACAGTTTATTTTCTCTCGCTCTTGACATGAGTACCTCAACAGGTCCAGCAAAGTCTACGCTACTATGTAGGAAGGGTCGTGCTGGGTTAACTCATTCTTCAGGGAGATCACCCATGAGTTGTGTTCTGCACTTGACTCCCAAATTAGCGCAAATCAGGCATTTATAGATACCTGGTTTAACGGGCCCTTATAATCCAGGATCGAGGCCGTAGGAACGGCAAAGTCATCTGGATTCTTCCATGCAACGTCTTCTGATGAACGTCAGCGAAAATAAGCAAGGTATTTCTTAGTAATATAGGAGTCTTATTTTCTGTACATAGTTATGTTTGCATATCGTAATCTACCGCCCACCCTAAGTAAAGAGTCTTCATCCAGGTGAGGGTTTAATAATTTTAAATGACTTATCTGCTTGACTGTATTTTGTTTCTTAGTTGTACCCATATCTTCTTCAAAACTTTCTAGTTTTGTTTTCTTTATACATATTGTTAATGTCTTATCCAATTCATCTATAGTTAATGCTTTATTTATTTTTATGTAGATATGTAATATCATTCTTCAGTTCGGTAAGTGAATTAAAATTTTCACAAATAATTCCTGTTTTGTCTCTTTCATGATGTTCTGTGAGGTGAAAATTAATTTGTGTTATCTTTATTTTCTCTAACTCTGTAGTATTACTTTCAGGTCTTGTTAATTCCATCTCTTTTTCTAAGAGCGACTGTCACCCTCGCCACCATAATTTGTTTAACTATATGTTTGCGATTATACTACCTTTTGAAGAAACATCAACTGAGTTATGTTCTGATCTTACACGATGCCAGTTACTGTTGTTTATACAAGGTGTCCAGAAAGGGTATCGGGTATTTGTAAGTTCAATGAGACAAAAATTATTTGTATGCAATAAAAAAGTTTATTGTTTATTATTAGCATATGAATTGGAGAATTATTTGGAAAAGATGATGTTATCCAAATGATGACCGTTACGTTGCTGGCACTCTTCTAAACGGAAACGAAGATTGGCGATAACACGTTGACACATAGCTATCGATATTGCTGCCATTTCTGACCTGATGTTTTGCTTTAACTGGGTTAGATTCGTCGGATTGTTTTGATAAACCTTACTTTAAGGTATCCCCATGCAAAATAGTCAAGCGGGCTAAGGTCGGGGCTTCTGGGAGGCCAGTTGATATTACCCCTTCGCGAAATGACTTTATTAGCGAATAATTCGTTAACAACTTCCATTGAGTCATTGGAGGTATGGCAAGTGGCCCTATCTTGCTGGAACCACGTTCTTGAGTTGAAACCTGCAAACTCCTGCAACTCTGGGACCAAAAAATTTCGCAACATATCGCAATAACGGTCACTATTCACATTAATTGCTCGGCCTCGTTGATCTTCATGAAAATAAGGACCAATTATGCCTTTAGCAGACATAGCGGCCCAAACAACGACCTTTGGGCTATGCAGGGGTCGTTCATGCTTTCGTCTCGGATTCTCCACTGCCCAGTACCGACAATTCTGCTTATTAACATGACCATTCAGGTGAAAATTTGCTTCGTCACTGAACAGTATGTTGTTAAAGTTGTTAAATAGCTGCAGCATTTCGTTCGCAAAATTCAGTCGATTAGCATAGTCCGTATCCTTCAATTCTTGAACCTATTGAATTTTATAGGCTTTTAGATGTAAGTCTTTCTTTAAAATCGAATGTTTTGTTTTGAATCAAAATTTTTTGATGTTCAACGCTTGGCTTAGCTTTCGGATGGATAAAGACGGATTTTGACGAACCGACGCCTCAACTTCTTCAACTGTTTCTTCATCGCGAACTGAACGAGGACGACCAGAGTTTTGAATTTTAACTGTCGCACCTGTATTCTCGAACATCCTGATTCATTTCCTAATGCTATCGTCACTTGGCGCGTGGCGTGTACGATATTCCGCACGATAGAGACGGTGAGCAGTCACTATTGAATCACCATTACGATAATACGCTCGTATGCAAAATGCGCGATGCGTCCCCGAGTACTGTTCCATCGTGACTAAAACTCCACAAAATGGCGGACGCCACGAACCCCTCCCCGCACCCTTTAGACGCCCCGTTTCGAATATGGCGCGAAAACAAATACCCGATACCCTTTCTGGACACCTTGTATATTCCAAACATTCTACCTCTCTGTTTGTGATAAATGTCTTCCATCTACTTGGATCTTCTAAAAGCCACGCTAGGACAATCTTAGAATGAGTTCAAGCAAATACATTTTGTGGCGGTATTCTCATAGTTTGACTTACTTTATGTGGTAATTTGGCTAATGGTACTGTTCCGTTGAGTTCGAGTCTCGGCAGTGAATCTTAATAGGAGGTTCGTTAGTTCTAGCGGTGATAAGGTGCGTTTTTATGTCTCCATATTTAGTTAGTACACGGCAACAAACTCCAGCAGTATATGCTTTTATAGAAGCGTTAGAACAGTTAGTACTTGTAAAACTGTTGGCTAAACTAACAAAGACAATAAATACCCAATAGCTCAAGTTTACATAAACTTCGTATGATATGGAGGCAAGGGATATCCTGTGTAGGTAGAGAGATAGTAAAAAAAGAGAAATTGAAATAAATGCAATAGTTGTAAAGTTTCAAACAACTGTGTAGTAGTGCATAGTGCGGGCGGCAGGTGTACGGGTTCGGGCGCACGGACCGGTCGTCGTTGGGCGAGGAGCTGTTCTCTGTGCGGTTGCAGCTGGTATCGTGCGAGCGGGGCTCGTGGTTCCACTGCGTGTGTGGGGCTTGGCGTGGCACGGCGGGGTGGAGCGGTGACGCGGCGGGTGCGGGGGGTGCGCGGGGTGTCTGCTCCGGCGACTCGGGCGGACCGGCGGTGTACCGCGGCGCGCAGGTGGCCGTCACGTCGATGGGACCGTTGGAGTGCGCGACGCGCGGCCTCGCTCCGCCGGAGGGCGCCACGAGCGTGTTCACGTCGCTGCACAGGTACGCGAGGCTCGTCAACGCTACTATATACGACACGGAGGCCGAGCTGCGCATGAACATGATCTCGAGAGCACACCTCGTGACGTCACCGCTTGCGCTAGTGGCGCTCGCGACGGTCGCCGTGTGAACCGTGTACTAGTAGTTACGTTTGAATATAAGCGTTTAATGATTACTCGTGACGTGTATTATTTTATTTACGATTAAATTATAAAACTACGTGAATATGATAACATGATTGAACGTAAACCGGCGCGGGGCGTGCTGGCGCTGCTGTCCGACAGGTGGGTGAGGCCGCGCCTTTAACGATACAACTAGACGTTACTCGTCACTGAACACTTAGCAATCAACAACTCTATTTCTAATATAATAACAGTTATATAAACAATTTTTCATGATCCCTATAAATATAGGCTATACCGGTTTAGCAAGGTGCATTATTTCTTTAAAGAAATAGTTTCTACTTCACCAGTGTGTGTGTGTGTGTGTGTGAAGCCTGGTGTAGCTGGTACGGGGCGAAGTGTTCTGTCTTTGTGAATATTAATTGCTTGACATCTAACCATTTAAGTAAACAGTTTTTCGATATATTTTATAATGAACGTTGAGGCTCGCCACATCTAGGAAATTAATTAATACATAACAAAGATAATTTGTATATGATCTCATTTTATACATAAGTATGTATATTATTAGAGGTAGATGACGTCACGGCACGGTGCTATAGCGGCGCACGGCACACCATGCGACTGGTCGCTTTGTTCTAGCACTTAGCTGATGAGAACAGTTCGAGTAATGAGGACTTGCTGCGAGTACCGACACAGCGACATACAAACTAATGTGTACGCAGTGAGAGCAGACGTCCCAGCAAAAACAAAGTCTAAAATTTCCTTTTTTTTATCTTGTTACTGCAAGTAGAAATGCATACGATACGGTGTTGGGTTAGTAATGACACCTAAAAAAAATGTGTGAGAATTTCAAATCCTCATAAAAACAATTGCAAAAGTTATAAAAATTTAGTTTAAAATGTGTTCTCGTTATTTACAAATTACTCGAAAACTACTAGTGCTAGATAAATTACATAATATATTATTCATAAAGAGAATAAAATTATTAAATAAACATTTTAACTTTCAGAGCTTCATCTCAATGATTACCACTTTTCATTTTAATGTTGAAAATAGTACTCCACGGTGGGTGCTCATAATAACATATTCTATGTTATTAAATATTATCAAAAATATAGTGTAACGCTTGAAGGAAAAACCATTGATTATTAATAAAAGTAACTTATTGTTTTTGTATTTTTTTAATTCTATATACATCCGCAGTGTGTCTGTCGAGATCGGAGCGGGCGGCACCGCGTCGACCAGTCTATTCACACAAACCATTACGAGCTACTTTCAACCCCTATAAAAGTCAAGTACTATTAGATCTACAAACATGAATATTTTTTACAATTAATATACATCTCTTGAATACTTAGAATCCTACATTTCACGAATAAATATATTATAGTTCTTGAGTTATTAAGATCTGAAAAGTAGCATTTTTTCACTCACTCAGTCACTCATCAAAAACCTAGATCACTTCTAGGTGACTCAGCAAGGTTTTGATTAGGCAACAGGTACAAAGGATACTAAAGAATAGTTTATAAAACTTCCAAAAAAAGTAATGATATCCCAACAAAAGTTTAAATATACTATTGCAATTCTGTTAAATATTGCTCTGGGAATGTACGTTCCTCGATTCACTTACAAAGCAATTTGTTATTTTCTTTGATATGAAATTTCTAACTTAGCAATATGAATTGTTGCGTCGGTCGCGTTGCTCGGAGTGAAGGATTGTGTATTAACACGTTACATTTGAACGGTAAAAGCTTGTATAAATACATATAGTCCCTATTTAACAGTTATATACAATCAAGTGCGTCTAGAGAGTTTGATCGAATCGAGTGACACATGTAATTGATGAGATTGATACCGGCCGCGACCGCTCGGAGCCTGCCGAGTGACCGAGTGATCGAGTGACGTCACCACTTGCGCGTTATTTTTTACCTAAAATATTTACTAGAGGGTGTCTATTACGTAGTTACCAGTATTATACTTTTTTTAATATAAATGAAGGTCTACGGAGTGTAGCGGAGTCACGTCGGACCCCTGGCAGTCGCGGCCGGTGTGCAGTGCGTCCTGTGGATACATGCTGAGTGCTCTCAGTGCGACATCATTACTGAATCGTATTAAAAACCCCAGTCGAATCCGAAAAGGGTATATAGTTACCCCAATGACATTACAAAAAAAAAATAATTTAGTTTTAGTTTTACTAAAATTTAGCAAATTTTTAAAACGTGATAACACCGTCGCCAACCCCGGTGCGGCGTGGTGCAGCGGTACGATTGATCGTATGGCGATACACTGCGCCGTGCCGCCTGTATTGCCATGTAAGTTTCCTCATTTAACTTTTTTTTTTACATTTCATTAGGGGTTTTTTTTTTTATAGTCTGAAATAGATAACATAAACAGAATATAATCTCGATACCTAGTAACTCCTTCACGGACCCGATGGTGTTTTTAATACACACTGTATACACGTGGTATTTCATGCACTATGTCTAATCTAATGAACATTAAGTTAATTACAGCTAATATACATTATCCTGATAATAATTTATTATGATAATAATGTATATTTTTAATAAAACAGTAAAGAGTTTTTCAAAGCGACGCGACGGTCGCGTAGCAGACCCGTAGCCACCCCGGGGGCCGGCTGCGAGCTCCTTGCTAAGCCGTAGCGTTGTAGAACCGTAGCATCGTAGCGTGTAGCATTCGCAGTCGCAGTGGAACTGTACGTAGTCTTCAGTGCTATGTCCAGGCAGATTACCTTTTTATAGAGTTTCCTCTAAATGGGCTCGTACATCGCATCCTACAAAGCTTAGGAGCGTCTAATAATCAAGTACGTTGAAACCTAACCTCATGGATAAAGTAATTTACTCGCTGTGCATTCGTGTTGACTATGAGGAGAAGTTTTAAGGTAAACTTACGATCTGACTAAAATAATAAAAAAATAATTGTCTCGAAATCTCTAGAATCATGTGGAATGTACTTGAAACATTGAGTATGTTTTCATAGATTCGAGGAAGCATTATTTTTATAAAAACCTTATCGCTTGCAGTGCGTAAACAAATAATGATCTAAAAATAAATTGTTGAATTATGATCTAAAACGAAGACTCATGCTATTTACAACTTTTTTACGAGTTCATGAACTTCGAGAGATTTCGTGGTCGCCTTATTTGAGTATGTAAGTGAGCCGTATGTCATCTCGGACACAGTTCTCTTTTTAGAAAAGCAGTGAAAACAACACGCTGTATAAAATAAAAAATCTACAAGAGGAACAAAGAGAGTGAAACTGCATCAAAACGAGCTATATTGTGAGTTTGCTTGAATTTGTATTTTTAAGTACGAATAAATTATTTACGCTGAATATAACGGAATTTTCCAACTGAGGAAATCAAATCTTTTCAAAATTCTGCTGTCCTGCTGTGTCCTGAAGGTAACTTTAATTTATTTCTGAGTTTCTTAGTAGAATTAGAATAATAGCGACATATTGCTAATTAGGATAAGGCGGCGAGAATTCGACAGCCGCTAAGGTCGCGGTGGGGCGGGGCGGCGGGGTCGCGCGGTTCGCGGGGAGCTCTCCTGTCACAGTTAGTAATCTGCTTCATCCTAATATATACAACGACACTGTACTTTTAACTAAAAATCAATTTTTAAAGTTTTTGTCTGAGTATACCATAAGAGATATAGCAAAAAAATGTACCACACCCACAATAAGCATTTTTAACTTTAAAATAGGCAGGAGCGGGGGGAGTAAGATTCGCGCGGGTATTCTGTAGTTCACGTGATCAAAGCCACGGGCACAGCTAGTTACTGATGTATTTGTGTAGTTAGTAATTTCCTAAAGCTGCAGGGGTGGAGAGAATGTCGAGTTTGATCGACGTGGCGACGTGGCGACGTGGCGACGTTGCGACGCAGCGACTCGCGCGGCAACGTTCCATTACTGAAAAGCTTTACGAGCTGGACTTCGGGCCCGAAACTTCAACTCATTAAAAACGTTCTCTGAAACGTTATAAGAAAAATGTACCGAACAATTCAGTTACGACAGTAAGGGCAGTCTCGACAGTTACCTACTCGAGTACTCGGTATTTACTCGTATTCAAATTAAAATGCTGTATATATATTTAGTTGCATCACTAAATCAATTGAATCGTTAAACTCAAGTTAAACGTAATGAATCGAAAGTCTTTTAAGAATAGTCGAGTTAAATTATAATTTAAGATGTGTTAACCCATAACTTTAACATCGACGTGTACAAACGTGTCAACTGGAAATTATATAGCAAGTGCATCTTGCAAGTTTACTGACACCCGTCGGGTGCGGGGGGCGGGGGGGGGGGCACGTGACACGGAGCCGGATATACTCGGCGCGAGAGTGTCCGGCTGCGAGCTGTCTCTCAGCTCTCACCTGAACGCTTTCCGGTTTAGCTGTTACTTTACTCATCTTACACGTACCACTAGAGGTAGGCTATGAAAGGTACGCGAGTGCCGCGCGTCGGAGCCGCACGTGATGGTGTGGCCAGCTTACTTACTGACCACCACTACACACACACACACACACACACTTTGGAAATTCATTGCAGACGTTACGTGACGCACTATGTTTTAACAAATTACACGTATTTACCACACGGTTCTAAAATTAAATAACCGTAGAGCCTTGGGCGGTATCGGGTCGCGCAAACGACATGTCGTTTATCACAAGAGAAATTCAATATATAACCGATTTAAGATTGATTATCAGATACTTATAGAGGTATGAGAAATCGGGAGGGGCGAGTGAGTGGGGGGGGGGGCAGGAGGTGAATGGCGCAGCAACACTGTCGCGAATGTTCTGGTTGAACTCGTGGGTAACTATAATTTCCCTGTATTAAAATGAAAAAATCGGTGCGTCGGTGCATCGGGAAAGCGGCCGTGTTTTTTAAGTGAGTACGTGTACGCCCCTATGCTTTTCTATTGTTTATTGGTGTGTCTATCTGTGCCATCGTAGCTCAAAAACGGCTGAACTGATAATGATCTAGTTTTTTTTTTTTGGGAAAGGTAACTTGACCGAGAGTTTTCTTAACTATAATTTAAGAAAATCAGAGTATCCGTTTGAAAATTATCAGCTCTATTCAAGCTGATAAATATATGTGAGCATTGTTGCGGATAACCAGCCTCCGGAATAGAAATATATTTGTAGTCTATAAGTAAGGCTAAATATATGTACTGAATAAGATATAATCGTAGTAATAGGTAATTTGTATGTATAGGAATATGTAGCGTATACTAGTTGTAAAGATTAAAAATAAAATTTTACTAGTTGTAAGAATTAACGAGCGAACATCTGGCATATGACTCTTCGCATTGCCGCCCCTCCCCGCAAGTAACTTCGGTCTGACAAGAGAGCGCGCGTACATTGGCTGAGCGATGTCCGCACGGTCCCTGGCAAGTGAGCGGTTGCGAGGCGCAGGGCGAATTTAAGAATCGCGAGATAGGGCAGCATTGATAACCACGCCCGCGTATCCACCGTTCCCTCCGCAGGGGACGGGCGGCTAATTTCGCTCCCGCACACCCACCGCTGCGATCTCCCTCTCCCGCGGCATCTCAAGCCTAGGTCCGTTCCTCGGGGTGAAACCCTTGAGTCTAGCAGCCGCCCGCGCGATACAAGTGACACTTTACGTGCAACACTTAGCTACCCAAATACAAACATCACACACACACACACATATGTACATACGTGCACACCTCACAGGTACATAGGTTCTGTGAGGAACTTTTTTTTTTTTTGCACTAGTTAGTGTAGAACATATTTCAGATTACTAAATGCACATACACCTGTTCCTTCCTTCCTCCCAGGAGAAAGGAACATGTATATCTGTTTATATTAGGTTAGCTCGAATCTTACGGATAGGGAATTAGTCAGATCGCGACTTAATTGCAACCGCAGCAACAGCCCAAGCCGAGGTCTGGCCACTTTGGCACCCTTGCGGGCATGTTGTCCACGCTTTCGCGGCTGAGTGCCTTAAGCGCTCGCCCCCAAGCCCGGTAAAGTTGTAAAAGCCGCAGCGGCCTCTGTTTTTGGATAGGGCCACAAAGGCTAACAGCAAAGTCAGACAGAAAAAAAAAACCGGTATTGATGACAAGTCCGGAGAAACTATAAAAGCCGTCAGAAGCTCCAGGGCCCCTAAAAGGCTAACAGTATAGTCAGATCTAAAAAAAAAGGCAGCATTGATGTATTTTACATGTTTAATTAAGACAGTCAAAGTTTTAAAACGGCAGTGCAGTATAGTTCAAGTGTTAAAAATGGCAGCGCATCTTCTAACGAACAAGCTATTATTGTAAAAGAACATAATAGATATTTATTATTATAAAATATTGTGTTTTAATCACAACATTCATTGCTCCTTCGAAGCTGGATCGGAGGAAATAAGAACCGTATATTTCATCGATTTATTTGTCCATCGAAGACGAATCGGAAGAGAAAGATTTCACCGATCTAACTGAATAAAGCTTGAAGAAGAAACGACATTTAATGTAAGAATCTGTATCCACGAACGGCGTACCCAGATCAATGGTTGTTACAACAAGCCAGGGTGACGCAATGGAGTCACAGACAAGGAAAAATAATGTCCGAGTATTCGAAGAATCGCCGCTATCGCCGGACACACAGAGGCCGGAGGACATACCACGACCGGGGGGAGCACCCTCTGTACCTGTTACTCGCACTGACATCAGAACAAGCCATGTTTCATCCCCACGCTCACACAGATCCACGACGAGCGCGACTATGCCATCACGCCTCTTCGAGCTAAAGCGGAAGAAAAACTGGCTACAATCTGCTGTGAAGAACTCCGTATGGAGGTGGAATTGATAAAGAAACGCCTTGCCGTAGAGTTAACGTCGATTCGGGACGAAGCCGAGGACATATGCGAACAAAGGAAAAAGGAGGCAAATGAACGAATTCACTGAGTGCATGACTGGCCCTGTTCGCAGCACGGAGTGAGCAGATACTGTTTAACCGTATTGACACTCGGCAACATAACGAACGCAGGCCTGAACGACGCGCTCGTTGGCAATCGAGCAGCGAAATTAAACAACTCGCCGCGATATTAGAGAAAATGTTGCAGACACACCCACCGCGACGCCAAGCCGCTGATTTACCTGCATTCACCGGAGCAATCAACGAGTGGCTGCCATTCAAATCAGCTATGAGGGACTCTACGCAACTGTATCATTACACACCGATAGAAAACATATCACGCCTGTGGAATAGCTTGCGAGGAGATGCTCGCGATGCAGTGGCAGCACTCCTACACCCCGCAACCAATCCAGAAGAAGTCATGCAGACACTAGAACAATGTTTCGGCAGACCGGAATTCATCATAGACCAAGCGCTACAGGATATGCGAAAATTACCGCGACCGGGAATTATTGCGAGTGAATTAAACGCTTTCGCAGTCAAGCTACAAAACATCGTCTGTGTTCTACAGAATTTAGACAAGCGGACCTACCTATACAACCCGATGCTGGTTCGGGAAGTATCAGATAAGTCAAGGCCACATATGAAAGTCTGGTGGTACGACTATGCGGAAGAAAACGAAGGAACGGGCTTCCCGAGGTCGTTGTATTATCACATTTCCTAATGCGTGAAGCGAGCCGTACATTGAAACACACGTACGCACCCGCTATCCCTTCGGCACCGACCTCTTGACGCGAAGTATTGAAGCCCGCCGTCTTTGCTACGACAGACATAGAAACTGAACATTTGTGTCCCAGCTGCGACAAGCCCCACCCTTTGTTTCAGTGCCCTCAGTACTAGACACTGAATGTCGAGCAATGATGGGAGCTTGTAAAAAACAAAAGCCTCTGTTTTAAATGAATCGACAAACGCCATCGTCGTGTATACTGCAAAGGGAGGCCGTGCGGTATCAACTCCTGTCGTCGTCCGCATCACTCGACGCTCCATAACGACAGACTGAGCGATAATGAAAATCAAGCACAGAATACTAATACACCGTCAACAAGCGAGACGGTAATGGCTGTCTCGACAACAACAAAACCGAGACAAATCGTATTAAAGATCTGTCCGGTTACTATATCGGGCCCCAAAGAAGCTTTAAATACATACGTGTGATGGACGAAGGGTCGACTATATCACTTATCGACGAGGATTTGGCGAAGGACATCGGTGCGCACGGACCCCCACATCCACTACAATTACAAGGCGTCAATATGGGAAAATAATATACGAACAATCAAGTCGTACAAGCGAAGTTATGCGAACCGGACGGTGGCAAGAAGTACCAGTTCCGAGTACGAACTATGAAGGTACTACGACTGCGCGAGCAAACAGTGTCGTTAAGCACACTCCAACACGCTCACTTACGAAATCTCAAAGAGAAGCAGGTGTGCTACGAGAAAGCAAGACCGTGTACGTGAGAGCGCGACGTGAAGCGCACGCTGTGGTTGTGTACAGTCACTAGGACAGTAGGGGGGCAGCAGGGGGTCGCAGGATGCAGGCGAGTCACGACGTGACGCAGCTCAGCAGCGCCGCGGAACACTCACCGGCCGCTCTGTTATAGTTTGTTTATAGACAGCTGTCTGTCTGGTTTTAAAACATATGTTGTAACAACAACAACCGTTGCTTTCATTACCTGCGGTTTATAAATTACTCTGAATAAAAAACATATATATTTTCATCGTCAGTTAAAAGTATTTAGAAGTCGTTGATTTATCTTGGTTCCCGCTGAAAGTGAGTAGGTGGGTAAACTTTGGACATCATTTTAAACGCATTATAACACATTTATTTGGCTCTGACCTATTATGACTTCACTAGTTCGTTGTGCCACTGCACGGTGCCACCCCGTGTCGCTCGATGTCGCCCCATGCCACCTCATGTCGCCCCAAGCCACCTCGTGTCACCCCATGTCATCCAGTTTCGCACCGTGTCGGTCGTGGCACGCTGCGCCATTATCTCAATGGTGTGGTGCATCCTATTATAATTATATACATATTGTTGGTATGTCCGTGTGATCGCTAATATATTATGAAGTGGTTGTGAACAATAAGTACTTTGGTTCATGTTTACAAAAGTGTGTAATCTCAGTGTCGCGTCGCACGCTGTGTATTATGGGAGTCAATGTTGTCAATGTTGTAGATTCCTATATTTTGAATCAAGTCAAAACTCTCGGTTGTCTATTACGCATAGACAAATAAATCAAAACTTATAAAATCTAAATAAAACCATCAAATTAACATTGATTGTTGATAAAACCTTCGACGGTTCACATTTTAGACTGATTAGAAAACACCTGAGTTCAACTGCTAAGTAAGTATTTAAATTTTCTTCATTTTATGTTTTTTTTCTAGAATAATCCGCCGTATTATGATGAGATTATTCACTAGGTGGTTGCTTATCGTCCGCAACAAAAAAATCTAAATGTTAGTGAAAACCGAATTGAAATCCGTTGCGTAGTTTAAAAGTTCTAAGCGTACATAGAGACAGACTTTACTTTATACAAGGTGTCCAGAAAGGGTATCGGGTATTTGTTTTCGCGCCATATTCGAAACGGGGCGTCTAAAGGGTGCGGGGAGGGGTTCGTGGCGTCCGCCATTTTGTGGAGTTTTAGTCACGACGGAACAGTACTCGGGGACGCATCGCGCATTTTGCGTACGAGCGTATTATCGTAATGGTGATTCAATAGTGACTGCTCAACGTCTCTGTCGTGCGGAATATCGTACACGCCACGCGCCAAGTGACGATAGCATTAGGAAATGGATCAGGATGTTCGAGAATACAGGTGCGACAGTTAAAATTCAAAACTCTGGTCGTCCTAGTTCAGTTCGCGATGAAGAAACAATTGAATAAGTTGAGGCGTCGGTTCGTCAAAATCCGTCTTTATCCATCCGAAAGCGAAGCCAAGCGTTGAACATCAAAAAATCGTCTTTACATTCGATTTTAAAGAAAGACTTACATCTAAAAGCCTATAAAATTCAATTGGTTCAAGAATTGAAGGATACGGACTATGCTAATCGACTGAATTTTGCGAACGAAATGCTGCAGCGATTTAACAACTTTAACAACATACTGTTCAGTGACGAAGCAAATTTTCACCTGAATGGTCATGTTAATAAGCAGAATTGTCGGTACTGGGCAGTGGAGAATCCGAGACGAAAGCATGAACGACCCCTGCATAGCCCAAAGGTCGTTGTTTGGGCCGCTATGTCTGCTAAAGGCATAATTGGTCCTTATTTTCATGAAGATCAACGAGGCCGAGCAATTAATGTGAATAGTGACCGTTATTGCGATATGTTGCGAAATTTTTTGGTCCCAGAGTTGCAGGAGTTTGCAGGTTTCAACTCAAGAACGTGGTTCCAGCAAGATGGGGCCACTTACCATACCTCAAATGACTCAATGGAAGTTGTTAACGAATTATTCCCTAATAAAGTCATTTCGCCAAGGGGTAACATCAACTGGCCTCCCAGAAGCCCCGACCTTAGCCCGCTTGACTATTTTGCATGGGGATACCTTAAAAGTAAGGTTTATCAAAACAATCCGACGAATCTAACCCAGTTAAAGCAAAACATCAGGTCAGAAATGGCAGCAATATCGATAGCTATGTGTCAACGTGTTATCGCCAATCTTCGTTTCCGTTTAGAAGAGTGCCAGCAACGTAACGGTCATCATTTGGATAACATCATCTTTTCCAAATAATTCTCCAATTCATATGCTAATAATAAACAATAAACTTTTTTATTGCATACAAATAATTTTTGTTTCATTGAACTTACAAATACCCGATACCCTTTCTGGACACCTTGTACTATGCATTTGTATATAGATATAGATAGATAAATCTGTAAGACATTTTGTATACAGGAATTATAAATAATTATATGATTGATAGGTCTATAAGAATTGTTATTAAGAGTAAAATAAAATTAGGAGACGAAAACAATTACCGTTGAGTAAACGCGTGCGGAGCCGCGAGGCACCGCTAGTGGTAAATATTTGTGCATTTTGCTTCCTATTATGGCAGTTACTTTTCTTAGATTAATTATTTTCTAGTTTGTTACAAAAGAACATCCTGTAATAAATATACCCAATTAATAAAACGGATTGTCTATTATTTTAACAAGAAGGAACAACAGATAACTTGATTGCGCTTTGTGATTCGTTACAATCGCACCCACATTGCGTGTGAGTTCAGTCAGTTCAGTGCTCCGTGCCACGCGCTCTGCTGGCTGCTGTCTCGCAGAGTGATCGTTTAACAAATCGCTGAATAGTTTTGTAATATTGTTGTTGTGTTGGTGGTCGCGGCTGATGGAGCCAAGCTCTGCAACTATCTAACTGAATAAAATAGCTGTGAAACTCGGCCAATTGTAAAACAGAAAGTTTCAAACCGAGACGGAACTGTTTGCGGCTTAATGTTACGCGGTCAAGTAATGATTTGTATTTATGTAACACTATTTCCTTACATTGCATAATATTAGGTCTTTACCTAAAAAATTGCCGTTTTTTATGAAAAAATTTAAAGGAATTTTTTTCATGTAGTTTTTATTTGTATTAATCGAAGTATTCACCCATGCAATCAATGCATCTTTTCCAGCGCAGTGGCAGTTTATTGATGCCCTTCTTAAAGAAATTAGCTGGCCGGAGGCAACAAATTCTTCAAAGGCATTTTGTACTGCCTTTCGGGTATTGAATTCTTTCCCCGCCAAGGAGTTATCCAAATTCTGGAAAAAGTAATAGTCTGTAGGGGCTAGGTCTGGTGAGTAGGGCGGATGACGGAGAACTTCCAACCCCAGTTCTTGCAACTTGGAGACCGTCTGCTGTGCAGTATGAGGTCGCGCGTTGTCGTGCATGAGCAGCGGAGACGAGCGATTGACCAATGCTGGTTGGAGATGTGCCAGCTTCTCCATCATTGTGTTCAGGTCTTCACAGTACACATCTGCAGTAATGCTCACCCCGTTTGGTAAGAAGCTGTGATGAATCTCACCGGCGCTAGACCACCAAACAGTGACCATCACTTTTCTAGGGGTAAGTTTTCGTTTAGGGCATTGTTTAGGTGCTGAACCAGGATCCAACCAAGTTGCTGAGCTGCTTGCGGTTATCAAACAGAATCCATTTTTCATCGCAGGTAACAATGCGGTTCAAAATTCCTTCATTTGTGCGTCTGTTGAGCAGTGCAAGGCACGTCTCGACGCGTACTTCGCGCTGGCGATCATTGAGTTCGTGGGGCACCCATTTGTCAAGCTTTTTTACCTTGCCAATTTGACGCAAATGGACCAATATTGTTTTGACGTTAACTTCGAAAGCTGCTGCTAATTCAGCCGTAGATTGTGTATCATCAGCTTCCACAATCGCCTTTAATTCGTCATTGTCGACCAAAGTCTTCGGACGACCGCGAGGTTCATTTTTCAGGTCGAAATTCCCAAAACGGAAGCGAGCAAACCAATAACAGGTGGTGCGTTGGTTTGTAGTGATAGCTCCGTAAACGTCGTTGATGTTGCGTGCCGCTTGTGCCGCGTTGCTGCCACGACGTTACTCATATTCCATAATTACTCGAATTTTTAACGTATCCATGATGACAAAAAAGATTGAAATGCGATGAATATGTAACACCAATCAATAAACAAATAACTACTTTTGGAAAAAGAATTCCGTGTTTTTAAAATAAAATTAATTTGAAATTAGAATTCTTAGCCAAATAAAAATTATTTTGATTTGAAATGGCCAGTACTGCAGAACAGCAATTTCATAGGTAAAGACCTATTATAACATAGCATAATTTATAAATCATTTTGTTACAATATGTAGATTATTCTTTGGTAATTTCTCTCGCCTGTTTTCATACGTGATTGTGACGTAATGAAACATTTAGATAATTCAATTTAAAATATACAGAATGTCAGGTTGGTCAGGTCGGGTCGGGTCGGATCGGGTCGGACCAGGTCTATCAATTGTATAAGTTTGTTATAAAAATAACGGCTCCATATAAACATGCAATAAATTGAACCTTACAGTTTATTATTCAAGTCGATTTGTCTTACATTATAATAATATTGAAAGAAAGCAGACGCCGCTCGTAATCTGTAATCATCAGAACAATGAACTGCAATATGTAGTGACCTGCATCTGCTGACGCCCCGTACCGCCCCCCCGCGCCGCACCGCGCGCCGGTCGCGGCCATAACTCAACTCGAGCGGTTTTATAAACACACATTCATTTTAATCGAGGATTTTTCTTACATCGGGCGCAAAGGCTCTTTGTAGCGAACTCATGTCCAATTGTTGTTTCGGTTTTTGTGTGAATGCCGGATAAAGCAAAAATAAACAAAACGGTTGACCGCGCCACTTATATTTGTGATTACATCACGTCACACAACGCCACGTCGAACCACGGCACGTCGCACAAGGCCACGTCGAACCACGTCACGTCGCGCCACGTCACGTCGCACAACATTATACGCAGTCTGAGCTTTTTGAGCCGCTTGTCACGTCCTTAACTTAATTTATCATAAATTTAATATTGAAAGTTAACACGTAATTCAAATTCTTACATTTTATATAATATTAATTTAGTAAAGTTATATTGTAAATAAACCCGCCGCGTGCCGTATACCGCTCACCGCCTGTCGCTTGCCGCGTGGGAATTCATTTCAGAATGTACACACGAATTAATGTGATACTCGTATGTTGTATCGCATCACTCTCTGCCGCACTACGCGCTACGCACTACGTCACTGGTTACCACGCGATTCATGTATCCGGCCTTGTTGTCACTATCCGGCCGGATACCGGATAGTAGTTCAGTATCCGGCCGTATTCCAAATAGTAAAATTCAAAAATTTCTCATTATTTTATACGGCAAATTATACCACAACTGTTTGTGGACACCGTTTATTTGTATAATCACACGTCAAAAATGTGTTTGTTTTATTAATTAGTTTAGTACTCAAAATGAACAAGTGGCTAATAGTGGTCAATGAATACCAAATTTTCTGCATTTGTTTGTAAGAGGCGTCTCCGCTTGGCTTCGTATACCAGACCCGTTTCTGAAAATAGCCTTTCGCTGTAAACGCTACTGCCAGATGCTGAAAAATAAATTCTAGTAAACCTTGACAACTGCGGGTACTGATTCAAAATCTCGTTCACCGCGCCAATCTTCAAATCAAACTGATCGCGTCATGTAACAAATAAAGGCCTGAATATCCGGTAGTCGGATATCCGGCGCTCCGGCCTCGTAGCTTGCCGAATATCCGGTATCCTGCCAAACCACTATCCATTTCATCTCTAATATTTATTTTACGCGGTTCTCTAATAATAATGTTTTGCATAAATGAATAAATGATTAGTTTTTTATATGTATTGACACCTTTATTTGAGTTAATGTAATGTAATGAAGCTCCTCCTCGCCAGCTCTCCACCGCGGCTGCATGTGCGTCAGATACGGTTCACATTGCAACGTCACAAACAAGTAGTTGATTTTGGTGGAAATATTCATGTTTAGATAGCGAGTCTCTGTGAATATTCAACAAATAGAGAATCGCTTTGAACAGTTACTAGGCAAGTAGTTGGCAACACTCTCGGAGAAAACTAAAACTTCTACCATTATGTAAATCACAATGATATTTATGTTGAACTGACGCACCGACCAATTTGAATATCAGAATGATTAAATGATAGACATGAAGGCGTGTCATATAACCGAGAGCGGTGCCGGTAGTGGGGGGGGGGAGGCTGAGGGGGCGACAGGCGGCTTCTCGAGAGGAAACAAAATTACGTAAATATCGAGTAGGGCGCGTACTAACTCGTCAAAGTTTTCCAACTGAATGATTCTTACTAACTTCTTCTTTATATTGTAAAGACACAACCTTGAAAATGTCGAGCAAAAAAAAGAGCTGATAATACTTTAGAGGACATTGTTGTTCCAGAGAGAGTTTGTAACAACATAACGCGGGCGCGGGTAACTAACCGGTTAGTCAATAGTCAATACTGGGATTTGCAAACAAACAATAGCTTTGAATAAAACTCGAATAATATTTTATATTAATATAATAAAAATTGTGTACTTCTGTATTTACATGTATTTTTTACAAATTTCCTGGCAGATATCTGATAAAAAGGACTCTGGTTATGAATATGACTATAAAAAGTGTTGTCTGTCTGTCTGTATACTTACACAGGTTGATCGCTTTTTCGAATCGAACTAAAATTTGGGAGTTTACATGTTTAGAATATACATACACATATATTTCATGAATGTTCAATCATAACTTCTTTATGAATTTGGATGATTCTTTTTTTGTTGTTTAGGGGTAGGGGATGCCTCAAGGGTGGACCTTCAACTTGGAAGATACACCCCGGGAGGGAACTCTTCAAAATCATTGAAGTTAGTTATCTTTTTTGGTAAAAATTATCTTGTTATGGATTTTTGGATGGATGGTTATTGAATACTGTGCAAATACAATGCAGCACGACTGTGGTGCGACTGTGGCGTTGCTGTGACGTTGCTGTAGTGTTGCTCGGCTCGGGATATGAGATTCTTTAGATTCTCTTCTCATTAAAAATATTATTCTACGAACTTTACACTCTATAGGAAGACCTTGTTCATAATGATCAGTACTTAGTCATTTAATATTTAAAAATATGTTTTATGAGATTAAATGTATTTTAAGCGTCTGATTCGATGTCGATGCGTCGCGTCGTTTCCTCTACGGATAACATTATCGTACATTATTAATATAGTGACTGTCCGTTCAGAGAGACTTCGGCATGAAGCGGCGAATGGAGACGCGGGGGGGGAAGCAGCAGGGTGCAGGGGAGGGGGTGTGGTGCGTAGCGGCGCGGATATATAGAATAATAGAAGGGATAGATTTTAAGATTGGCAACAAAATTGAATCTTGAGAGTGGTAGCTAACCAGACGGACATTAGAAAAAGTCATACCACCACCACGCTATGGCTTCACCAGGATGGTTTCCTTCACCGGGCGCTCAGGCTCACTGCAGGGATTCGAACTCGCGTCGATCAACAAGGAAGTCCGTACAGGCTAATACTGACCCACCATTGCTTAATAGGGAGGAACTTCTGTGAAATTCCTAATGAAACTATACAACATTATTCCAAATTATTTTCTCTTTAAGTAATTTTCAACATAAATAAACTGGCGTACTTTTTTTTAAAATTCTAAACTAGTTGTACCTGTGGCTTCGCTCACGTGGACTACAAAATGCTTTCGACTAGGACACGCGCGAATTTTGCTAACCCCGCTTCCGGTTAATTTAATGACAAAAATGCTTATTATGGGTGCTTCTTAACAGATAGATTCCTATATATTTACCATCGTAGACTTTGTGTAGGTCTTTCTAATGTCTACAATTATGTAGTACATTAATTTGATATATCTGTTATAGTTTACTCAGCGTAAACCATTTAAATGCTCGAATTGATTCACCATGATCAGTTTTTATTTATTTGCGCGGTACCATAGTTCTTTTTAAGAAATGTAGTCTTTGTTACATAACATCAGCTATCTACCAGTGAAATTCAAGTCAAAATCGATCGAACCGTTTCGGAAATTACTAGGAACAAACACACAGACAGACAGAAAATAACTTTAAAATTGGTATTATGTACATACTTTCATGTGCATTTAGTAAAAAGCTATTATTTTAATATTACAAACTAGTACACTTCAATTTTATTAATTGTATAGATATAGACAGATTCTGCGACAAATGTAATTGTTTGGTGTTTTTGCTCTATCAAGGTTTTTATGAAATTACACTAAAATAGACGTACTTATACTATTACTGAATGGACATGAACGGTTCATATAAAATTATTCACTAAACTGTGCTTTTTATAAAGGACTGAAAAACATTAATTTTTATGTTGAACTACTGAGTAACTACAGAGTAAAGACTCTTACGTTTTCTTGATGATATCCGGTAATAATTAAAATGATTTTATTTGTGCTCTCAAATGGCTTTTGATTCATTTTATTACGAAGTGGATTTACATCGAAATTTTGCCGTTCAAAAATAATACATGGACGAGTTTATCTCAATATTCGATTCCAAGAGTGAGAGCCGTTCGTTCAGGGAACTGGGAAATGACGTTCATATGAGAGTTTCCTCTGAACGAGATACAGAGGAAAAGTGTACACGTCCCGGACACTTGTAATGAATCTTTGCTTGCGTATTACTCTCTACTAGCAAATTGTTAAAGACCTATACCTAAACCTCAGCTGAATAGATAGTAACAAACATTTTAAAGGTAATTTGACCCTTCTCTCGGGTATTGTCTCGCGGTCTCCTGGTCTCGTCACCTCATTACGATCCATTGAGTTCGTGTTGACTTTTTCACACAATATGTGGATTTATATCGTTTTAATGCTAAGGTTGAAAACTGCTGTAGACTGAGATCCATCAGTTTCAACCGCCTTTAATATATTAATTAAGCATTGTAAAGTATTGTAGTGTCCGCGTCCGGGCGACCGACGACCTCGGGGCTCATCCTTCAGATGAAAAGTACATGGAGTTAGAAGCAGAAAAGTGTCGCGCGTTTGTTTGTATTGGTCGCTGCGTTGCTTCGGTGCCGTGAGGGGGAAACTTGTTTTTAAATTTACTTGTACTGTGTCCAGTTCATCTACATACTGGTAATAATAATTTAAATATCATATAAATAACAAAAACTACTTACTATGATTTCAGATGAGCATATTAAGAGATACCGTAAGTAAATTAATTTGAAAGAGCCGCGGCCGGTAACCACCACATAACAACCTCTTTATGTACATTATGTACAGATTTAGGATTATGTTGATTGGATATTGAAATCAACATTAAAACAACATGTACATAGTTTAACACTATAAAATAAACAAGGGCTCTCTCTGTCTCTCTCTGAATATTTGTAAATATTTGTTATGTAAACCGCTCTGAGATTCGGAATATTGTAAATATATTTGATAATATTAAGTCCTTATAGATGAAATAAGTGTTTTATATGGAAAAAGTACTACGAAAAAAATATAAAATTATACATTTAATCAATCGAAGTATAGATTATTATCCATGCACTTTCGCCATTTTATATGTAGTTCATTGATTCCATTGCTGAAAAAGTTGTGGGAACGAGAATCAATAACATCTTTGAAGGCAGTTTGAACAACCTCATCGGAATTGAATTTTTACGCTTACAAGAAATTGTCGAAATTATGAAAAAAGTGGTAATCTATTGGAGCAAGGTCCGGGGAGTATGGTTGGTTTCAGAAACATTCCAACTTTCCATCATGGTTTGCGATTGTTGACAATACAGATCTGCGTTATCATCTGGTCAGATCTTAGGAAGCTGTAGTGTATGACACCAGCACTGGTCCACCAAACACTCACCAGTACCTTTTTCTGAGTCAACTTTCGCTTGGGACAGGATTTCCGATCATCGTAAGTATCCATTTTTCGTCACAAGTAACAATACAATTTAAAATTCTCTCGTTATTGTGACGGTTGAGTAATGTAACGCAGCACTCAATGCGTATTTGTTGGTGTGCTTCAGTCAATTCTTGCGACACCCATTTCTAGAGCTTTTACACTTTACCAATTTGTTTCAAGTGAATTAAAATTGTTTTATCACCACATCGAAGCCTGCCGCTAACTCTGACGTGGTTCGCAATAGATCCGCTTGCACGATCACCTTAAATTGTTCATTATCAACTAGGGTCTCCTGCTGTCCACGGGGTTTATTGGTTTGTTTGTTTCGTGGGTCAAAATTTCAAGAACGAAGACATTGGTGCCAAAATCGTACCGTGCTTTGTTTCACAGTATTTTCCCCATACACGTCATTAATCCTTCGAGCTGTTTCTGCATCGGTGGAAATACTTATCTATACAATTAATAAAATTGAAGTGTCTGTTTATAATGTCAAAATAATCGTTTTTTACTAAATGCATATGAAAGTATATATATGACACCGAACAAAACATCCATTGTTAAAATTTTTGTCTGCCTGTCTGTCTTTCTGTCTGTTTGTTCCGGCTAATCTCCGAAACGGTTGGACCGGTTTTGACAGGACTTTCACTGAGTTTAGGGAGTAACTTAGGCTACCTTTATTTTAGAAAAAGAATTAGGGTTCCGCACAAATGAAAAAAATCTGGTCATGGTGAATCAATTCGGGCGCTTAAATGGCTTACGCTGAGTAAACCATAAGAGATATAGCAAATTAATGTACCAAACAATTGTAGACATTAAAAAGACCTACAAAAAATCTGGGAGAGTATACTTTATCTTCTAATGAACACCTACAATAAGCATTTTTGTCTTTAAAATAGCCGGGAGCGGGGGAGCAAGATTCACGCGGGCAGTCTACAGACTGGACTACAGTCCACGTGAGCGAAACCACGGGCACAGCTAGTACTAAATAACTTAAACTACCTAAGAAAGGGATATTTTAAGTTCTTTAATTTGTAAAAAGAACGATGTCAAAGAAAAATCAAATTTGAAATAAATTTGAATTTGGAATTCGAGATTTTTGAGATCAAAGTGACCAGTTCAACAAAACGCCAATTTCATATGTAAGGGCTTAATATATTGACATACTAGGACTCGAACAAAATCCAAATAATACATAGGAGTACTCACCTCGCAGTAACGTATTGTACATACGTTTGCGCGTAATGGCTATTTGATTCGATATACGAGCGCTAGATGGCGCTACGACACCTGCATTTTATGAGAACACGTTTTATCAATATTTATTCCTTCCCAAATTATTTTGTTTACCTACTAGCTATTTACCCGCAATATTATAATTAGGTAGGTATTTTACATTATTAGGAATAGTTCATTAAGTAGGTATATATATATAATTTGTCGGGGAAAAAGTGTCTTCGTATTTTTATATGAAAACTCAAGACATTTAGTTTTCAAAGTTTATTTACAGTATATATGTTCCGTTTTGTTCGATGAATTTCTGCCATTTTGTAGGTAGAGACATGATCCCGTTGCTGTAGAAACTTTGAGACTTCAAAAAAACGCGAGAAATAGTTTTGGCTGTCCTCTCTTGATGTTAACCTTACAGAACCTAAAGAAGACCGAAACAGATGAAAATCTGAAGGTACAAGGTCGAGGCTATATGGTTGATGCACTAACACCTCCCAGCCAAACTCTTAATTTTTGCTGAGTGGCTAAAGATGTGTGTGGTCTAGCGTTATCGTGATGTAACACACCCTTCCTGTTGATCAATTCCGGCCGCTTTCTCTCAACTGCTGCCTTTAATCTCACCAGTTGTTGGCAGTAGAGATCCGAATCGATGGTTTTGCCGGGCGGTAAAAGCTCATAATGAACAATGCCCTTCCAATCCCACCATACACATAGCGTCACCTTATTTCGAGTTAGCCCAGGTTTAGCCACAGTCTGTAAAGCCTGGCCAACCTTCGACCACGACCTTTTTCGCACGTTCTTGTCGTACGTGATCCACTTCTCATCGCCAGTTATCAATCTCTTCAAAAACGGCTCGGTTTCATTACGTCTCAATAATGAATCGCAAATGAGCACACGGTTCATTAGGTTTCTTTCAGTGAGTTCGTGTGGCATCCAAATATCGAGCTTTTTGGTATTATAGCCAGCTTTCTTCAAATGGGTTAAAACTGTTTTGTGATCAATTTCCAGTTCTTCAACTACATCGTAACTACTGATATGCCGATCTTGCTCCACTTTTTCAAAAATGGCGTCCATTTTATTCGTAACAGGGCGACCAGAGCGAGGTTAATCTTTAACATCTAAATTTCCGGACTAAAAACGTTTGAACCAACTTTGTGCTACTCCTGACACTGCATTAGGTCCATAAACATCACAAATTTTTTTCGCTGCTTGAGTTGCATTTTCTCTTTTTTGTAATAATATTTTAAAATGTATCGAATTTCTTCATTAGATTTACTCATTTTTACAGAAAGAAAAACAAATGAAAAATAGCGGGAAACAACTTTTTTTCTATTTTATTTTGATTTTGAATGTAACCATTTTAATGTTACCAAAGCCAGCCAGATACAAATAGTACAAACAAAGAAATTTTATAAGAAGTTAATACCTACGTTATGCGAAAACACCTTTTCCCCGACCTAATATATAATATTAAATTTATAGTACGAGAGAGACGATCACTGTATCGAGTGTCCTGAGACTCCTGCTGCGAAACTTTACACTTTGTATCCAGTTATGATGGCGCGAGGGAGAAGCGTAGGTGGGGGGGACAAGAAGTGCTTCATAGTAACAATAATTGTTTAGTTTGTGTTTACCGTTTAGATTCGCGTGCAAACTGTACTATCATACTAATATGTATGTACGTACACTTGAATCTGTTTGCGATCTTACGTCTGATCCACTAGGTAAATACAGTTAAATTATGAAGGCTCAAAGAGAACTCGGTGTCGCTTCGCGTCTCATCGCGTCGGTATACTGTAACAGATCCACCCTAAGTACCTAGCTATAATTTTGAAATCAATATAAAACTAAAATCGATACAAGTAACGCTGCCTAGTTTAACATTATAAGTACTTTAAATCTACTACGATTCGATGTTTTGACAAACGTAGGTAATTTAAAATCTTTGTAATAAAGGTTAAAATTTATAAAATAATAATAAAAGATATTGTTTAGAATGCGGGAAGCTTTGTAATACATATAATAAAACAGAAACCTACGGGTTTTACCTTTTTGCAATATTAAAACAAAGACAGCATGCGGATAACTAATCGTGAGAATACAGAATTAACAAAAGAAATGACCGGACACGGCGAAAAACAATAGAAAACAAAGATACTGAGGAACCTTGAGAAAATAGAGATGCGCTTGCTCGGATATTAAAAGTGGCGCTCTGAATTAGTACAATCTCTCAACTGAAGTAGATCTGATTTCTGGTACTATTTATTAATAGTACAATGTACAGTAGTACAATGGATCGTACACGGACGAATATTAGGCATATTTTGATTCTCCTTCATACCTTCCAGGCTTAGGATTGTCATTCTAAAGACCCAGTGTTTTTAGACTAAACTACAGTTTCACTTCCAGAAAAATAGTATTAACTAATAAAAAAAAGTATTCTTCTATTCTAATCAAATTTTGAAACTAATTCTTAGAACAAATTCATCCTCACCAAAATGTCTAAAAACAATAATAAAAATAATTCTTTCTCGTCTTTATTTCAAAATAGTTTAATGAACTAGAGCCTATTAGGTGTTTACTTTGCATTTCGCTCTCTTTCGACTGAACCACGTCTCCAGTCTCATGAATCACATAGGTACTAAGTACTAAATTCACCGTGCTGGCCTGCCGCAAACGAAGTACTAAATGAACGATGTACTATGAAGCTTATGGAATAGTTCGTTCTAGTACAGTGTCAGGAATTAGTTTCTATTAGTAATTAGTACATGTACTACCCATCTCTAGTGGCAATGAAAAAAAATACGCAGTAATATCGGGACAAAAAAAAAAGGGTGAGGGAAAACCCAAACGATGGGAGTACAAAACAATCGTAGGAATAACGGGACTTTGGCAAAAATATGGAAAAAAAAAAGAAACGTTAGGACGAAAGAAGCGTGAGAATTAAATAAAAACGACAGGGTATTTAAAGGGCTGGGGGGGATTCCGATTTCGACCGCTGACGTGAACGGACGTGTCCGCTCGCGCTCTCGATCGCTTTCCGAATTATCGCATTCTGCTTAAATTAGTGTTAAACTTGTTTGCTCTGATCCACGGACCCGGTCCTAGGCCTGCCGGTTCAGAGTACACAGTGTAAAAATAGTTTTTTAAGCCATTTCATTCACGCTCTGCTTGTACTAGTGTACGACTTGTTTGTTTTGATCAACGGACCCGGTCCTAGGCCTGCCGGTTCAAAACACACAGTCTTAAGCTAGTTCTTAAGCGATTCATACCGCGTGTTATAGCGAGGTCGGTGTTATTGTTGTGTAGCGAGTATCTAGGTACTCGTTGCGCGCATAGCGCCGTCTCGCTCGCACATTTCGTGTAGCACTTCGGTGCACACGAAAAAACCGTACTTTTCAGTACGATAATAAACGCGCTTTTCAGCGCGAAATCCTGTTTCAAAAGACACGCAAATCCACGGTTTAGTGGTCGTTCGTCGGATACCTAACGGTGCTAACGAAGACGAACGGGGCGTGACCCGAGCGCTCTCCGGTTACTTCCCTCTGAGGTAAACGATAACTCGGACGGGCCTGGGAATCTTAGCCTTTGCCTTTTTGCATAGTTAAGCCCCAGGTGTCTCCTACCCAACCCTTCCTATCCTTACCATCCATCCTTGTGGTTGTTTGGGCGGAGCCACGGTATATACCGGCCTGCGTCCTCTGCCACAAGACTGCTAGGGACTCCCCTAGGGAAACGATAGGTCCTTTTCCTGTGTTTCATTACACCGTGACACACAGGTCTCATTGCTCCGGGCTCGGATAGCCCGTTAAATTCATTCGGCGTACCCCCCTGCCCTCCAGGCAGGGAGGTGAATAAATTCACTTCCCCCGTCCTCCAAACAGCCACCGCGATGGCCGACAATAAATACGCGGAATTAGAACTACGTCTTAGGCAGCTGGAAGCCGAAAACCAGCGCCTAGTTAATTTTATGTCCCTCCACATGCCCGAGCTCAGCAATGAGTATAGAAGTAGGTCACAGATGGCGGACTCGCTACGTCCGCCGTCAGCCAATCAGAGCGCCGTTACCGCGCACGCCATCCCCTCCACCTCCGCCGCGATCTCACCCGCCGCCGCGCCACCCGGTTTTACGCGACCCGCCTCGGTCCCTGCGACCGAGTACCCCCACCCCACTAACCTCGCAAGCGCGAGCCACGCCCCTAAGTCCCGAGCAAAATCGCAACAGCGATCTTTTACCCCCGGTCCCTATGGCCGCCCCGCTAAACCCGTTGCCCCCGCGGCAACCAAATCAACACCGGTGTACAACTCTTTTTCGGCCCTTCCAGCCGAAACAGATATGGATGCACCATTAAGTCCAACCCCCTCCTCGGAAATGGAACTCTCACTCCACTTCCAAGAACCGGTCCTAATCCCGACCGAACCTACCGCGGAAAATGACGAATTCACGGTCGTCAAATCCCGCAAACGCGCGCCCCGTGATAGCCCCGTTGAGGAAAACGCGGCTAAAACAACCAAAACGACGAACGGCTCCGCCGCCCCCGCACCCTCCTCCAATACCGACGAACCGGTCGTCGGGAAAAAGCAAAAACCCCCTCCGATAATTATCCACGACAAAACTGTCTGGACAAAGCTCACCAATGAGCTCAAAACACTAAAAATAGGCTACACCAAAGCCCGTAATACCGCGACAGGTATCTCCCTGACGATGAGCACGTCAAACTGCCATCGCAGATTGACCACCCTCCTCCGTAGTAGGAACATTCCCTACTACACTTACGCCCTCGAAGAGGAGCGTGTCCTACGGGTTGTGCTTCGGCGCATCCCAGTCGAAATATCACCAGAGGAAGTCTTTGCCTCCATTGAAGCACAAAAATTCCCCATCCGAGAGGTCCATCGGATGTATAATAAAGAGAAACGAGCCCTTCCAATGCTCGTGTTAATCCTAGATAAAACGCCTGAGGGCAAAAAGATATTTAACTTAGAAATTGTATGCGAGCTCTCCGGAATAACCGTAGAGCCTCCATACAAAAATTCGAAGCCCTCCCAATGCCACAACTGCCAGTTGTACGGACACTCTGCCCGCAACTGCTTCCTTCGTCCGAGGTGCGTTAAGTGCCTCGAAGACCACCCAACCAGGGAGTGCACGCGTCAGCGTGACTCTAACACCCCCCCGAGCTGCGTACTATGCAGGGAGGAGGGACATCCTGCGAACTATCGCGGATGCCCCAAGGCCCCGCACACCATGCACCCCCGCCGCCCTGGGCAGGCTGCCCCTCAGCGGGCACCCCCCGCCTCAGGGTCCCGGGCGCAGAAACCTCTGCTCAATCCAGAGGTCTTTCCGTCCCTCCCTGCCCCCCGCCGCACTCAGGCGACCGTAGGCCCCCCCGCACCCCAGGTGCAGCCCAAACCCGTGCGTTCGACTCAGAACGCATGGGCCCCCAAACCGCAGCCCCTTATGGCTATGGACATCCCTGCGCCCCGCGCTCCAGCGCCCCGCGCCCCAGCACCACGCGCTCCAGCGTCCCGCGCCACCACAATGGATGACCTTATGTTATCGCTCACTCGTGAGCATGAGATACGCGAAATCCTTGCATACAAGGCCCATATGGAGCAGTACGGTTTCGTCGAAACCATAGCTGCCTTTCCCCGGCTCGTAGAGACGTTACAGCGTCTCGATCGCGAAGCCGCCAACCTCAGGCCTCTCAATGGCTAAACTCAAGCCGAGAGGTTTAAACATCTCCTTTTTTAATGCGCGGAACCTATATCCGCAGCGTGATCTCGTCGCGACTTATCTTAAAGATCACCAAATAGACGTTCTCTTAGTACAGGAAACGCTCTTAAAGCGTGCTAAACGCAATCCGAGTATCGCAAACTATAACATCGTTAGAAATGACCGCGACGGCCGAGGGGGCGGCACTCTCATTTACTACAAGCGCTCGTTGTATTGCATGCCGATAGATCCTCCGATACTTACCAATATGGAAGTATCCGCATGTAGACTAGGAATGACCGATCATCCGTCCATAACGATCGTATCCGTGTACCTCTCACCGACGAAAGTACCTCTCAGGTCTGACCTACAGAAGCTACTCTCGCTCGGCACATCGGTCATTATCGCAGGTGACCTCAACAGTGGACACACGTCCTTCAACAATTGGAGAGACACCAGCAATGGGGTTATTCTCGAAGGGTTGTCGGACGAGTTAAACTTTGACGTCATAGCGCCTCCCACTCCCACCCACTTTCAAGATCACTGTACACCGACAGTGCTCGACATAGCCCTCCTGAAAAATATCGCGCTTCAGGTACGACTCATTCGGGTCATACACGAACTCGACTCCGACCATCGCCCGGTCATCCTACAGCTAGGACAACTAGATGACTCCAGCCCTCCTACAGTCACAATGGTTGACTATGCAAAATTAAAACACTACCTCGCGGATAGGCAGTCCTCGCCCAGTCTCGTTAGGGTCCCGGACGTATTAGAGTCAGTTGCGCACGTAGATCTCGCAATCGACTCCATAGTTGACCACCTCCAAGTCGGCATCGGAGAGGCCTCGAGAGAGGTCGAAGCGGCGAACGATCGCCGCTTTGTACTCCCTGCCGACGTGCGAGCGTTGATGACGGAGAAGAACGCTGCGACTCGTGCGCATGACTCTTATCCGACCGATGTAAACCGCGCACGATTACGCGCACTTCAGAGAGCGGTTAAAGCCCGTATAACCGAGCTCAAAAGTCACAGATGGGACACCCTAGTCGAAGGGCTAAGGCCGTCACATCTGACTTATTGGAAAGTAGCCCACGCCCTTAAAATAGACGCCCAACCTCGCATGCCCCCCTCGAAAGGGGTCCCGGCACTACACCCGCTTTCGATATCATCGACAAGGCGGAGTGCCTTGCCGCTTGTCTGGAGAGCCAGTGCTCCCCGAACAGCGTCAAGAACACCGACCGAGTCAGAGACATCAAAGCCCGCGTGGAGGAGCTGAATAAGCTCCCGGTATCAGAATCCCTGTCCCCAGTCACTTCTGAGGAGATCTCTGCCATTCTCAAAAGCCTTAAGCTTAGAAAGTCACCAGGTCCCGACGGTATCAGGAACGAAGTACTCAAACTTCTTCCCGATCACCTCATAGCTCTATTGGTCTGCATATTCAATGTAGCCATAGCCAACTGCCATTTTCCAGCCGTCTGGAAAACGGCCATTGTCATAGGTATTCACAAGCCCGGCAAGAGCACGTCGCTTCCCGACAGCTACCGCCCTATCAGTCTTCTAAATACCCTTGGTAAAATCTATGAGCGGATCCTTCTGAACCGTCTCAAATCCGTAATAGAGGAGAAAAACCTCTACCCGCCTGAGCAATTCGGTTTTCGTGCTAGACATTCTTGCACTCATCAAGTGCACCGCCTCACGGAGCACATTTTGTTTAACTTTTCCGAGTTATCTATACCCCGTCGCACACTGGCAGTCTTCTTCGACGTAGCCAAGGCCTTCGATAAGGTCTGGCACGAAGGATTAGTCTACAAGCTGTACTCCCGCGAAGTCCCCGATAGATTAGTTAAAATCATCCGCGATTACCTTCAAAGACCGCACCTTTCGCTACAGAGTGGAAGGTGAACTTTCCACACCCCATCCCATACGCTCAGGCGTCCCCCAAGGTTCCATTCTGGCACCTAGCCTCTTCAATCTGTACGTCAGTGACCTACCAAAACTTAAGAAATTTTATGTGGCCTCATACGCTGACGCACAATCATATAACTCTCAAAGGCAAACGAGAAACCTCAAATGTAGAATCCAAAGAGCCGTGACCGTTCTCGGCACGCTTTACCCTGGCACTAGCCATAAACCCCACGAAGAGCGCACCGGTGCTTTACGACCAAACCGCCACACAGATACCGCAAAAACTCAAGGACAACCCCTTGAACTCTTCGGTAATCCGATCCCCTGGGAAAAGGCGACCAAATATCTAGGTGTAACCCTAGACAGTAGACTCTCCTTTATACGCCACATCAATCTGGTTAGGAAAAGGGCCTCCTGGACCCTCGCCCGACTGCATCCTCTGTTATGTGCTGCAAGCAAAATGTCCACGAGACACAAGCTTACGCTCCGCAAGACCCGTATCCCCCGATCATGACAAATAACACCGTTGCGTACGCACATATTGCCAAGTTAACTGGGAACCAGAATGCCATGCCCAGAAGCAACTTCACCGCCTTAACGGTACCCCGTTTGTTCCATGAAGGATCTCCATCCCGACCGAACCTACCCTCGATACATGCATACACCAAACGTCTACTCGCTCGTATTTCGCGCCCCGTCGAACCCCGTTGAGGAAAACGCGGCTAAAACAACCAAAACGACGAAGGCTTCCACGCCCCCGACCCCTCCAATACCGACGCGCGGGAAAAAGCAAAACCCCCCCGATAATTATCCACTGACAACGCACAAAGCTCACCAATGAGCTCAAAACACTAAAAAAGGCTACACCAAACCCGTATCCCAACAGATCTCCCTGACATGAGCACGCAAACTCATCGCGTTGCACCCTCCTCCTAGTAGGAACAGTGCCTACACTTACGCCCTCGAACAGACGTGTCCTACCGTTGCTCGGCCATCCCTCAAATATCACGAGGAAGTTTTGCCTCCATTGAAGCAAAAATTCCCCATCCGAGAGGTCCTGGTTGATAAAAAGAGAAACGAGCCTTCCAATCTCGTTTATCCTAGATAAAACCTTGTGCAAAAAGATATTTAACTAAATTTATGCGAGCTCCGGAATAACCGTAGAGCCTCATACAAAAATTCGAACCCTCCATCAAACTGCCAGTTGTACGGAACTCTCGATCTGCTTTTGTCCGAGGTCGTTAAGTGCCTTAGACCACAACCAGGGAGCACGCGTCAGCGTACTCTAACACCCCCCCGATGCGTACATCCAGGGAGGAGGACATCCTGCGAACTATCCAATGCCCCAAGCCCGCTCATTCACCCCGTTGCAGGTTCACCTCAGCGGGCACCCCCCGCCTCAGGGTCCGGCGAAACCTCTGCTAATCCTTGAGGCGTCGGAACCATACCTCCCCCCGCTCAGGCGACCGTAAACCCCCCCGCACCCGGTTGCACCCAAACCCGTGCGTTCGACTGAACGCATTGACCCAACTCCTAGTCATGGACTACCTGCCCCGCTCCAGCCCCGCGCCCCACTAACAGCGTTTCACTCCGCGCCACCACAATGGATGACCTTATGTTAACGCTCACTCGTGAGCATAGTACGACTTGTACAAGAGCCCTATGGAGCTTTACTACGGATTCGTCGATTAACCAGTTAGTGTTTTCTGCACCGTACTCGAGACTTAAAGAACTTGTTTACACAACCTTTGTTTAATTCAGCAAACAAGGCCGAAGTTAAAGATCACTGTCAAGCGACTTAAATGAGATTTCGCAATAATTTATTTAAGCAATTACTGTCAATAAAAGGGGAAGTATGAGGGGTTACACCCCCGGTAGAAAGAAAGAGAGGGGGGGGTTGTTACAATAAATACTCATTTACTCGTACGTATTATAATAAGTTTTACGAGGAATGCGAGAGGTAAGAGAACCAACAATCATTCTGAAATGGTTGTAATGAACCAGCGCCCGCGCCCTTGCGTTTCCCTCTGTGTAGTTTTGCTCCACACTAAACAATATAGACCAGGGATTTCACTCGTGACTTGCCATTCGTTTGAACATCCAAACCAATGATAAAGAATGCGTTGCGTGGCGTAACGTGACGTGAAGTGACGTGGCGTGACGTGACGTAGAGTGACATGTTGTGACGCGTAGCTGCTCAGTCTCGGCTAGTACACAACCGGGGCGCGTCGCGGCGTCGCGTTGCCTCGTTTATCTTCATTAACTGGTATGATATTGTATATCTCTTTATGAAATAACTATGTAACGATCCAATATATCGTTTAAATCATAGAAATGTTTTAAATAATATTAATAATAATATAGGTATAGATAGGTATTATTTAAATAGCATGTATGTACATATACTGCGACGTGACATTATATGACCTGTCACTTGCGCTTTACAATTAGACTAAACAATATAACTAATTAATTTAATTATATTATTCTAATTATTATTCGTTTATCGTTATGACCACAATCTGACCTGATTTTGATCCAAGGTGGTAGCACGCTAAGCCTAGTGTCGGTGTCCAAGCGACTGTACCAGTCGTCACCGATTTCCAACGAGAATAATACAGATACCTACAATTTAGGGTCCTGTACATGCGTAAATAATAATGAACCTCCTTATCGAAGTGTAGTATCATAAGTTACGTGTTCGCAACACACTAAACTTAGGTATCAACTGTAATTACGTAAGTTTAGCTCGTTTAGTTTTTTGAACTGACTACACTATTAGCCTTAGGGGCCCTATACAAATACAGAGCCGCTGCGGCTTTTACAACTTCACCGGACTTGGGGGCGAGCGCTTAGGGCACTCAGTCGCGAAAGTTTTGGACGACCCGCACGAGGGTGCCAGAGTGGCCGAACCTCGACTCGGGCGGTCGTCGCGAATGCGAAAAGGTCGCGATCTAACTAATTTCCTAATCCTACAAATTCAAGCTAACTAACATATACTCATATGCACGTCCCCCTCCTCCTGGGAGGAAGGAGGGAGCCATGCGTATGTGTATTTAGTGATCGGAATGGTTTTTCTACACTAACTAGCGCAAAAAAAGAAAAAAAGGTCTCTTACAGAACCTATGTACCTGTGTGGTGTGCACGTATGTGTGTTCATACGTGTGTAACGTTTGTATGTGGGTAGCTAAGTGTTGCACGTATAGTGTCATTTGAATCACGCGGGCGGCTTCCTGACCCAAGGGCTTCACTCCGAGGAACGGACCTAGGCTTGGGTTGCCGCTAGAGAGGGTGGACGTGGCGGGTGTGCGGGAGCGAAGTTGACCGCCCGTCCTCTGCGGAGAGAACGGAGGTTACGCGGGCATGGGCGCTGGCACTCTCTGTTTAGAGAGGCGGTGGAATAGAACGCGTTTGCTGTTTCGATTTGATCGAGCGGGTCAGTGAAGATGTTGCGCGGCCGGCGCTTACTCCGGCAGGCATTGAGGTCGGGAACATAGGAAGCTGCCGCTTTGATTAGTGAATTCGCGTGGTTCGACGCGGTGTCGAAATACGAGCGAGAAAGGTGTTTAGCATAAGCATGTATCGAAGGAAGGTCCATATCTCTATGGAGATCTTCCATACGAACATACCAAGAGGCGCCGGTAAGGTGATGAAGAAACCTATTCTGGATGGTTTGTAAACGTTTCCAATTATATCTTGACATATGTGCGAACACAACGCAGCTTTATGTCATTATCGGTCGGTCGAATAACAATTTCGGACTGCAATACGTAACCCGTCAAACGATAATCTTGACACCGCGATCTTTTATAAAAGCAAAGTCTAAATATAACTAGATTTAGTAATACAAGCACTCATAGATTTGGTATTATATAGATCGGCAATGGGTAGATTTGGGCGCCGGCGAGCCGAAAAACAAAATAACTACATTAGTGTGCGTGTAATAGTGCTACGCCGCGCCGCGCCGCGCCGCGCCGTTATGACGTTATGGATCAGACATCGCGACGTGAAGTAATAATATATTGTCGTCACCATTCGTCATATCGGAATAATTTGAATCGGCAGCTCGGTGCGGGTCACGCGAAATGATGTGATGCTACGAGTACGACCACAACCTACAGTCTATAAGTATACTAGCGACCTGTCCCAGCTTCATACGGCTGCAATTTACATAGAGGTGTTATTTATCTTAAAAAATAATGATTTAGAGTTTATCGCTATAGTATTGATAGTATATTTATAATTTATACTTGCGGGAAAAACAATTATGATGGACTACACGGATGAAACCGTGGGGCACAGCTAGTAGTATTATAATTTTGATAAATCGTTCTCATTTCCAATTAGATCAATAACAGGACCGTCTTTACCCTGGGGTTGAAGGGGTGCGAGGCACCCGGGCGCAGAGTCCTAAGGGGCGCAAGCCGACCGCCACGCCATAAGTTTTGATAGGTATCTACTTGCCTACTAGCCCAACAACCCTGACTAACACTGTCCACTGCCCACGCAAGCAGACCCGAGTTAGTTATTTAATTAAAAATATAAGTACCAATAACATTAAATAATCATAGGTATCGTTTTAGTGAGTACACAGAACGTTGCTTTCGACACGTATCATACCGCAAGTCAATTCAGCTCTTTATTACTATTAAAATAAAATTAAAAATATATCTTCAATTACTCGAAGTATCGTCGATACACTTTTGCCACTTTAATGGAAGTTCATTGACGCCTCTCGTATAGATATCCTTAGCACGTGAATCGATGAACTCTTTAAAGGCATTTTTTCCTCTGTAAAAATTTATCCAAATTCCAAAATAAATGAAAATCAATTCTCAGTGAACACATTTATGACAATGTGATATCTGAATGACATCGAGCAATATCACTTGTTATATATATATAACAAAAATTACTCAGTAATACGATAGAATTGACTTATTATTTCGCTGTTTTTATGTAATATGTTGGTTTAACAAGTTTGATATATCTGTGACGTACATGTGACATCGGTTTAATATATTCATGATGTAGGAAATTACAACCCTGACATCATTTTCACATCATAAGCACACCGATAAAGACGCATTGAGTGCAGAGTTACATTACTCAACCGTCACAATAACGAGGGAATTTTGAATCGTATTGTTACTTGTGACGAAATATGGATCCTTTACGACAATCGGAAACGTTCATTACAGTGGTTGAACCCAGGAGAATTGGCCAAATCCTGTCCCAAACGAAAGTTGACTTATAAAAAGGTAGTGGTGAGTGTTGAATGGACCAATGCTGGTGTCATACACTACAGCTTCCTAAGATCTAGCCAGACGATAACGGCAGAACTGTATTGTCAACAATTGCAAACCATAATTGAAAAGCTAGCCATTAAACAACCGAAACTGGTCAATCTTTCTAGACCACTGCTGCTTCAGGACAACGCTAGACCTTATACTTCACGACAGACATTCGCTAAATTAGAGGAACTGCGATTGGAATGTCTCCGACACCCACCATACTCCCCGGACCTTGATCCAACAGATTTTACCACTTTTTTCGGAATTTAGACAAATTCGTGCATGGAAAAAAATCAATTCCGATGAGGCTGTCCAAACTGCCTTCAAAGATGTTATTGATTCTCGCTCCCACAACTTTTTCAGCAATGTAATCAATGAACTACATATAAAATGGCGAAAGTGCGTAGATAATAATGGTACATACTTCGATTGATTAATATATATAATTTAATAATATTTTTTTCGTTTTACTTTTTCCAAATAAAACGCAAATTTCATGTGTAAGGACCTAATATTTATATACCTATACTTAAAAAGCTGAAATTAATAAAGCTATTTACGGTCAATCAGATGTCCGAGACTCAAGATAGATTAGTTTAAAAAGTTTATGATAAAATGACATTGTAAGTTTAAAAATATTCCAACTCAAAAGTTCGAAAAATTAAGTTAGATGTAGTTAAAAATAGCGGGGGTAGGGGCGCGTGATAACTTTCACACCCCGGCGCTGAATGTGCTTAAGGCGGCATGATGGGTGGGTTATAAGTGCATTCGGTTGTATCTGAGAGATTTTGAAACAGATAGTTTGCCGGCGCGACAGTTTACGAACATAATAAAATTGTGAATCTGTAACGTACATTGAAATTAAATTCCTAAACTGGTCGCCTAGTGCAGGCTCCAACAGTGAACCAATTTTTATAATTCGCCTACGTTACTGTGAGCCAACTCTACACTTAATGACAATGCGTTTGAATTTTTGAAATGACATATCGATAATTAAATATTAAACAAAAACGACATAGTCTTATTATTTCACAGTCCTGGATCAACAATTTTTTTTCGAACCGGGCCAATAACTTTAAAGTGGCGCCCCCTCCCTTCAACGTTTGAGCTAAATTCTTACGAAAACATTTTTTTCTTCCAAAATAAATTTACTTCCACAGTATTATTTGAAAAACTTTTTTCCCAAGATATTTTATTTATTTTTTTATTTTATTTATTTTATTTTATTTTTAAGATATACAAACATACCAACACATTTAAAAACTAAAATAATCACAATATAATTCCAAAGTGCCAATTATGAAGTAGGACATAAATTACATTTTATAATTATACCTAATGATAATGATAAGTGTGTATGAATGTATTTAAAATTAGTTTACCAAGTATTATGTGTATGGTTGTGTTTGTTTGTGTGTGGGTGTGTATGTGTGTTTAGGTTTCCTGTAATTACTCCTGAACTTACCTTTTAGAGACCGACTTGAGAAACTGCATTCGACTTAGGTGGAAAATATCAACATCATTAAAGAGCTTATTGTACTGTGTAGTACACCTATGTATGTATGTGTGTAGTTTTGAGCATATGTATGCTTTACAGAAGAAATGGCGAATAAAGTGGGGTTCCTAGTATGCTTACTAGGCACTCGCAGATATAATTTACTTAAGAGATATAATTTATGTAGCAAATAATTTTTATACAAAATTTATTGATTTTTTTTGTAATCACGTAACTACAAACATTTTTTTTAATTTGCTTTACGCCGCGCCGTGGTGTTTGAAAATTACTATAAAAAAATTAAAAGTAGAGATATTGACTATTTTTTAGTAATTCTACTTTCATGCTTAACAAACAAAATATCGAAAGACTCGTACCTTGTCACACTTTTCAGCTTTTAAAAGTAATATTTTAAATTTCTGAACTCTTCATATTTAATTAATAAAGCTCCATTTTTACTTTAATATAATAAAGCGGAAAAGTTTTTTGGTTGTTTGTTTAAACACTAATCTCTGTCGGATACGAAAAATTATTTTTTGTATGTAATAACCCCAGATTCATGAGGAATAATATAGGCTGTCTAACTCTCAGCTAGCCTTAAATATTGATTTTTGTTAAATATGTCGGAACTGAAAGTCATCCCAAGTGTTTTATCGTGCGCTGACATATTGGTTAATGATACGTAAATACAATGCTCTGTAAAAATATTGGTCATCAGTGTATCTAAGAAAAAAATTTCGCGATAAGATATTATTTATTTATTTATGAATCTTTATTGTACACTTATTGATGGAAGACACCATTAGTTACAATAATCGATTATTTTTTGGCCTAACAATTGACATATTGATATTTGCGAACAAAAGTTACTTCATCTTAAAGACAATTTCATGAAAATACATTTTCCCTTATAGTATGTTATTCGGACAGATAGTTTAGAAGATAATGAAACATTATAATAATTTATAGCTCTGGACAGTGAGAACAATTATTACGATAGGTTAAACGGGTGCATTGGCGGAGCGGTGTTTGTCGGATAAAACCGTCGCTTCGCGTCGTGGGGTGCTGCTATCCTAAATAATTATCATTTTGCATAAACTCTTTTTGTGTAGAGAAATCAATATGATAAAATAAACTAGATAACCTATTACATATATCATTCATTATTTATAAATATGTATAAATAAATTAAAATTCCCGCCATTAGACGTTGCCAACAATCTGTTGCGGTGCAGTAGTCGCGGATCGCAACGCATTTTGGAATTAACCCTTAGGATGTGTTCAAAAACCGATTGCGCGCTTTAATTATATAAACCCATCATTTAAACCATATTATATTGTGATTTTGGCCGCCCCAGAGACGCCGCGGTCGCCTCGTTGTCATACTGATATGATATGCACTGTGGCGTCTGTGCGAGTCTGTGGCTTGCTATCATACGACATTCAACGGAATTCCGTTGGATATTGGACGAGATTCCAAAGCGGAAAGAATTATAAATTTGTCTGTGATACTGGAGAGCTGTTGGTGTCTCAGTGTCGCAGTATGAGGGTCTCTAATGTCTGGCGAGTTGTGTCATGTGATAGAGTCACCGACTGATACGAGCAGAACGTAAAGTCCTGTAAATGATCTTTATAATTGAAACATGTATAAATGATATTTCTAAAAGTTCCGAGTTACCCGACTGAGAAAAAACCTAACACACGCATTTTCTTCAAACACTGATGCGTATTAGATGTTCGCTTCGTTCGTTCGTGCGCAGATTAGACGCTCTTGTAGGATTTTGTGTTTTACATAAAGGATTTACTTACATCCAATCCAAAACTAAGCAAACCGCATTATGATAACATGATAATATAAAGGCGCACGGATAATTAATGAGAGTGCACACAAGCACAGCGCGTCACAGCACGTCACAGCACGTCACACCGCGTCACACCGCGTCACGTCAAGCTGAGACAGTAGGGGTAGTCCACACGCGTCTCGGTGCATATTTATACTGGATTATTTTACAAAATAACGTGTCTATAGAATTTTTGACGGGATCTTGAAGTGACATGTTGTGGTTGTTATTTTTAATTCATTTACTTAGGTTTTTGACCCTATATTATGTAATATTGGTGGCGTTTTGTGTGATATAGTTTGGTTTTGTGCATAAGTGAGGTGGATTATAAATATAAACTGAAAGCATTCATTCCGAGATCCCACAAAAATTCCCTAGAAAGTTCTAACAAGGGAGTCACCATCTTGTTATGCTACTGAGTCGTCATAACACTTGACAATATAATTCACTCGACAATGGCAGTAATGGTCTTCATTAAAGAGGACCGGTTGCCAAGTTAGGAAGAGGAAGAAGAAGAACGTGTCTATAGGGCGCGGGGTGGCTGATTATCTCGTTTGACACTAGAGGGTATATTTAGTGTCATATGTCAGACCCGCGAGGAGTTGAGACGAGACGGGATGGGATCGACTCGCTACGTAATTACAATTTACATTAATAAATTTGTAGTTCTGTCTGTAAAGTTAATTTTTTTGTTCAAATTTCTCGATAGGTGTTCACTCGTTTTAAAATACAATCAAATCAACATTTCACTGAATTTCGATATTAGTTTTATTCCAAGATTGACATAGAGGGGCAACTATCCGCTATTATAAATACTTTAACGAGCAAAGACAAATTTTTTTCTTATGATGCTTTTCCAACTTCCAGTGAGTACAACAAACTGGTTGGTATGGCACCCGATGTCATTTCACTATTATCGCGCATGCGCATTTGGTCTTCCCATATTTTGTTCATAAAAACTTTAATCCCCGATTTCCTACCTTTAAAGTTTTTTTTCGCTACAAAAAGTAGCCTATGTCCTTTCCCGAGGTTCAATCTATCTCTATACCAAAATTCATCAAAATTGATTTAGCGGTCTAGGCGTGATAACGTAACATACAGACAGACAGACAGAGTTACTTTGATATTTATAATATTACTATGGATTATTTTACATTGCTAAGTTATCAGATGCATTTTTAAGTATATAAATGTTTCTGTTTGCCAACAATATATTTGTCTGATAGGTCTTTATAATTTTTAGTAGATTTTCTATACTTATAAGTATCGATATATAGTTAAGTAATTACCCATACGAGTGTTTCGTTTTACGTATTACAGTAAAGATTGGAAATGAAGTATTCTCGCATACTTTATTCTTATGCAAAAGTATAAAGTATATATACCGAAAATAAATTAGAATACTTTATTATAAAGTATGGTTGGCAACCCTACTAGATACAGGCGTGATGTTATGTTATGAAACCATAGGGCACAACTACAATAAAATAGTTTCAAATAAATTAACCAATACGCATTACGTGTGTATAAATGACAGAGCGACCGTACGGGACGAGTCGGACACGTTTGTCTTCACGAGACACTGATGTATCGCGTTACCCTCTAGGGCCTCTGCTCCGCTGGAGCCGTACTACGCTCTCGACAGTCGACTGCGACTATCTCCTCACATTAAACATTTACCAATGTGGACACAACTATCCGAGAAATAATTAACATACATCCACAAACTATTAGATGTACATCAGTTGACTAGTTTACGTATGCGATATGCTGTCACGCTCTGTTATACTGAAATGGTGTTCTGTTTCACTTAAACTTTGAATCTATCTATCTTCAATACGAAAATCGCACAACACGCATCTAGAATTTTTCACACCAAAATATTGAAAATACTCAAATGTAAAAATAATACAAAAATAAAATTACTTTGTTGAAATCTGGAACAGTGAGGGATTGTTTTGTTAAACAATTTAGTTAGCAGGTTAGAGGAGGCAGAACGAGTCCGGACTCGGGATTGTTGCGAACTTGTTTCTCGATTGTTCTATCAGTTAGTTTATCAACGTTACAATTATTACATTGGTAAAAACAACATTCAGAAACATAAAACCACCCGATAATTTAATAATTTATTCATTTTAGCTAGCATTGGATTGTAAGTACCTACATTGTACAGTTATATAACTAGCTGTGCACCGCGGTTTCACCCGCGTATAGTTTAAAATAAATCACTGATTAATAATTTTACTTCAGTATAGACAATATTTGTATCAGGCGGCCGCAGCCGGAGCCGGAACCTCGGTTAAGCGTCACACACACACTCTCATACGGCTCATTCGCGTCACTAACTACTTAAATTATTGCAAGCCCGAGCCGAGTGTTGAATTGTTTTAATTTTGCATTATCTCCCAAACTATGCGTCCAAACAACATGATATAAAGAGCAAGGTTTATCTCCATAAAATTGTTTTGTTGATGAAATAATTTTTATTCATAAGAATTAATAAATGCTATGCCTAAGAATAATACTCGTAAATTACTTCTTAATTTTCAACAATTCTTAGTCGCACAGTATCTTATTGTGGTTTATGTATAAGAGATATTCGGGAACACTTCCTGTAGTAAATAATAACAATTCACTTCTTGGTTCGTCTTCAACACAATATAATGGATCTCTCTCTCTACATTTCTAGTGCATACATTTTCTTGTTATATTTTTCTAGATATCTCTTTAAAATCGAAACACAAAACTATTAACATAGAGAATATGCAGCCAGTACCTATAGTAGTGAACTATAAGTAACTATAAAAAGATAGGTTTTATTTACGATTCACAACACTTTCACTTCCAACTTACAACAAAAAACATTTTTTTAGGTTAGCTGAGAGTTGTAGCCTAACGTTAGATAGAGATAGCTTAGACCTTGGGAAAGGACATAGGGTACTTTTTGTAGCTAAAATAAAACTTTAAAGGTAGAAAATAGGGGATAAAAGTTTGTAAGAACAAAATATGGGAACACTAATGCGCATGCGCGGTAATGTGGGCTGCCACGTTAACTCGATTCTACCTACTCGTATAATTATTGTATTACAAGTGTAGTGTAAAAGAGATGTTCTGTTAACGGTTTGATGTTTGCGCGGGAAGTATGTGAGCTACCACATCAGCAGTTACTGCGCAGTACCGAGTGCCGAGTGCGCTCTGTTCGGTCGAGTGCTTGTGGTTTAGATTTGAGTGGTTTATCAATCTGTAGTAGCTCCCAAATCTGACCATACCAGGTATAATTACTAGAGAGCATATCTACACAAGTAAAGCAGCGTTGTATTTTACGCGCTATTTTTAGGACCCCCTCCCCCTCCTCCTCAATCAAACTATGATATAATGGTACATTTAATATATTTTACATGTATTTATACTTTTTATACTAACTGGCGAGAACACGGACAGCGAAGACGTTAAAAAAAACTTTATAAAATACTTTCTTCAATATAGGTCCCAAGAAGGCGCACACGTCATGAACGTCAAAACACTATTATCGGTTCTGACAAACATTCCTGTTATCGAGGAGAGCCGGTAAGGAACTCAATCAGATTATTTTATAACTGTACAACTTGAGCTTACTGTGTTATGTTAAGAACCGATCTCCAGCCGTTGTTTCTTAGTTAAAGTAGTAATGAGTGAAACGTGAAACTGAAACCTGCAGTATCAGCCTGAACCTACAATATAAAGCATCGTGATACTAGTAAAACCAGATATTTGTATTCAGACGCAAACATACGTGGGCTGTTACAAAAATTGTTAGTGAAATGAAAAATAGTTACAATATGGATAAAGTTTATTTATAGCTTTTCAAAATATTCCCCTCCAACCCCAATGCACTTACGCATTCGGGTGAACCACCTTACGACACCTTTAAAAAAAATTCTCGTAAAATAATCGCCGAAGTTCTTCGACGGCTTTTACCGTGGGAAATAAAAAAAAAATCATATGGGGATAAATCTGGGCTGTACGAAGGATGGTGTTTGTCTTCTTTAAACACCCATTGCGTGAATTGTTGCTTCGTGAGAGGAGGATCGTAGCCCGTAGATCCAAGTTTCGTCAGTTGTAAGGATGTAAGATACATTTTGCGAAGTTCTTTCTTCAAACTTTTCTAGAATAAATTTATACAAATAAACACGACGGGATTTTTGCTTTTCAGTCATAGAATGAAGTTCATGCAGGATGGTGGAAACTGTCCGTGATCCAATCTTTAGTTCAACCTGAATCTCTCGGTGTGTAATGTGTCTATTCTCCCGCAATAGCCACTCCACCCTGAGGATATTTTCATGAGTTACTGCTGTAGTAGGCTGGCCGGGTCTGGGGTCAACGTTAAAGTTCTCTCGAATACATTTAAATTCATGAAACCAATAATCAACAGTTGCTAACGCAGGAGCAGACTCTCCAAATGCAGCAAATCATAGCACGAAAAGCTTCCCGCGAGTCGTTTATTGTCGCAAACAAAAGAAAAGTGACGTATTATATCTTTGAAAATATTAAAAAAGAAAACAGAGGCAGCCATAAGGACTGCCGACAAAAGTGAAACTCAATTTTGATTTTTTTTATAAATTATAGTCTGAATTATTGCAGAGCACGCAAGGTGACGCGAAGTCACAAGATTTACCCATCCTGTAAATGCAAAGTATATTCAATTCTAAAATAACTACATATGATTTTCACCAAAAAAAATTGTATTGATTAGGCTATCAATTCTAAATAGTTTCAAGAAAAAAGAGATTGTATTTATTCTTTGCCTAACAATTTTCGGAACAATGTAGGTAGGTACTAAAAGTTATGAACCCTTATCTACATGATCTTCCTAAACATAACGTTTCCTTATGGTATCCGTATAAACCATGAGAGAAGGAGCTGCAGGGAGCACTGGCGCGGTGGGGTCGCGGGGTCGCGGGGTCGCTTGCGTTACTCGGTAACAACAGCACGCGAGTGGGAACATGTTTGCTGAAGCGTGATCAGTGCAGATCACGTGCAAGATAATTATAACCGACAGCATTGCCGGCACACACTCGCAGCGCCGGACTTGGCACACACACACACACACGCTAACGGCTGTCACAACGCGTCATGTGTCGTGACGTAACGGTACGCGACAGTAGCGCGCGTGTCAACACATATGAGACAGTGTTCTGCTTTAAATATTCCACATACACTATTAGAATTGTTCATTGAATTGTTTTTCATTGGCATCCTGCTAATAGACAGACCGGACGGGAGGTGATGTTGTAGATCTACTGAATCACCAAAGATTTTAGCATTTGTATTCTTGTTATTAAATTGACAATATTATCAAAGCTATTTTCTCTTCCGGCCTGTTTCTACCCAAAGGCTGAATAAAGGCCATTTGTATTGCATTACATTACTCTCTGTCTAAGGTAATCCTCATTCAAGTACTTTTTGATCGGCAGTCCATCTCATGAGCTACCTGCACACGATTCTATGAGAAGGTTATGAAGATGGAGAAACCACCAGGTCAAGACTTTATCTCTTATGAAAGTAAGCCGGTGTTAAAGCTCTAGAGAATATATCCAGGAAGAGATAATAATTTTATACTGGTTTAATTATTATTGTATTATTATTAAATTGAAAATGGTTAAATTGGTTAACTATCATATTATATCTAAAGAGCGGTTCGGTTGTGTAACTCCGAACAAAAGCAGCTGCAGCGTTTATTCAATAAAGTGCTATTTGAGGACATGACCGGAGATACACAAACTTCGGGAAAAGCATTTGTTATTGTTCTGTATTAGACAGGCAATTTTACAACTTTGACATTACAGACTCAGTTTCTAAGCTAAGTCACATACTTTAATTATATTATAAAGTTTTCACCGAGGTGAATGACAAGTCGAAACACCTTGATCAAGTTTGTTGTTAGTTGTTCTCGATTACAGGAGGGTTTCAGAAAAAGTGACAGTGTAATATGAAATAAAGTATTTCTGATTTTGTTTGACCGATAAACTTGACTTGGCGAAGTCAGTAGAACAGGCAAGCTTTAGAGAGGATTTTCAATGATAAATGCTGATACATACTATGTGGCAAATAAAAGAAAACTATACTGAGTACAATAAATCCTTATTCTAGAAATTGAAATAAAGTTTCAACTGAGACAAAATCAGTTGAATTATTAGCTATATGTTGCTCCCACAATCTGTATGTTTCTTGATCAAGTTTGGATGTTGTCATGTAAACTATAATAGCGCCCCATGTCGATGTGGCTAATTCCAAATTTTCAAACCCTGTGATGAATGTGAAGAGGTTTATATATAGACCATAAAAGTAAATAAAAATAAAAATAAACATTTTCGTTTGTGGTAAGTGATTCTATTTAGTAGTATGAAATAGCATTTTAAAAGATTTTCAAATTTATACAATTAATAAAGTTGAAGTGTCTGTTTGTATGTTAAAATAACAGATTTTACTAAATGCATATGAAAGTATATACGATACCTATAACAAAACACACGTTTTAAAATTAGTGCTTTGTATTATTCCACCAAATATGGAAATTGAAAACGCCTGTCTCATGTTTAGAAAAAAAATCGGTTGTCTGTAAAGTCGGTTTACTGACGATAGTTGAACGTGACAACGTCATAAGAAAATACTGATGGAATGGTATCATTTTTCAAAAGAACATTTTAATTTTATTTCTTTGATAGATATTTTCTATGGATATAGAGAAGGAGGTAAATGGAAATGACGATTGAATTGATCAAGTTACATTTATTTGTACGCATAAATACAATTATGTCAAAGTAGGAGAGAGACAGATGTCGAACGCTGCCGAACGCGGAGGCCGATTGTGCCTCTTTGTCGCTCATTCCGCGCTCTCGCTTGCACTTCAAGCTTTAAATGGAACGCCTCAGAGCGAGGTAACGCCGCATGAGTCATGTTTTTTCGTGCGTGCAGCCGTCTCCATCGAATTATAAGACGTTGTCACGTCAAAAAATGATAATTCATGTGTGATATGTGTTCCTAAGGCGACTTCGGCGATCACTTGATAGTTACTTAGCATCAAATAAAATATTGCAACACAAACCTAGGAGCAGGCTGATGGTGTCGCGTCGCGTCGCGTCGCGTTGTGTCGCGATTTAGAATCATACAAACAGTATTATTATTTTTTCCGAATTTCATTTATTGTAACTACAATATTGTAGATACGAGTATCTATTGTTCCAGGAAATATAATAAAGCCCACTTTTATATTAATATTAACAAATTTGAATAATATTGTCGATGATAATAATAATCAGTTGTTTTACATTAAATCACAGATCTTTACGTTAAATCATAGGTTCTTATATTATAGTTAAATGTAAAGATAAAACTTAGTTTTTATTACAAACACTATTAGTTAACGACTAGTTAGTTAATTCACGGAATAATCGTAATGAAGTAACACTGTATAACCTTTTTATGTGATACAGTGCTAGCCACAAAAATTATACGTGTAGGAATAATGAACATGTTGATTTTAATTTAAAAAAAAGGTTAGTGTTTGCATATAATAAATAGGTTTATTATCTAATAATTTGTGAATGTTTTGATATTCATCCGAATATAACCACAAAACTGACACTAATCTTTTCGTAGATCTTTATAAGGTGTATGGAATCCATCATGTTGTTCTCTTTGCATCAAAATATGATGATCCCTTAAGCGTCTATTTCATTTCTTACTTTTATTGAGCCTTTTCTTTACATATGTATGCAAACACTGCTTCTTTTTTTAGCTAAATTCATCATATTCATTATGACTATACGTATGATGTTCGTGGCTAGCAATATATTATATAAAAAGGTACAGTGATATAGCAATCTTGCGGCGGCGGCGGCGGCGGCGGCGGCGCATTCATAAGTGCCTTTTAGGGCCTAAATTGAATAAAGATTATTTTGATTTTCATTTTTGACAATGATTGTTGACATTTATGTATTTCAGTTTTATCATAACGTTGTATCAAAAATTGAAATATGTTCGTAATTAAATAGGTGTTAGTAGATCAGATAGAGGATCAGGTTCTAGTTTGTGTCAGGAAGAGAAAACAACAAAATAATGTTAACTCTGTTCAGAACATGTGATATTGCGAGTCGATATGTTTCATTATTATGCAAATAATTTGGAATTCGTATATAAAATTCTTTTGAAAGTTATTAATAACGTTTGCATATTCATGGAGAGACTGATGCGTTGTCTATTTAAATTTGAACTGAATTCGTGATATCCGTTGTGACGCCGCGACCGGAAGTGCCGGAAGTGCCGCGAGTGCCGCGCATACTTATACGTGTGTCTGTTTTGTCTAACATTTTGTTGTAGGTAATACGAAAACAGTTAGTTGTTTAAATTATTTTTTGGAATTAAAGAAAATAATAAGTATTATGTTTAATGTGTGTGTGAGAATTCCCATATTTATTTATATATTTTATTTATGATGATCTTACAGCTAACAAAGTACATATATATATATGTCAGTTGTAAGGATGTAGGATACATTTTGCGAAGTTCTTTCTTCAAACTTTTCTAGAATAAATTTGTACAAATAAACACGACGGGATTTCGTTCATGCAGGATGGTGGAAACTGTCCGTGATCCAATCTTTAGTTCAACCTGAATCTCTCGGTGTGTAATGTGTCTATTCTCCCGCAATAGCAACTCCACCCTGAGGATATTTTCATGAGTTACTGCTGTAGTAGGCTGGCCGGGTCTGGGGTCAACGTTAAAGTTCTCTCGAATACATTTAAATTCATGAAACCAATAATCAACAGTTGCTAACGCAGGAGCAGACTCTCCAAATGCAGCAAATCATAGCACGAAAAGCTTCCCGGGAGTCGTTTATTGTCGCAAACAAAAAAATAGTGACGTATTATATCTTTGAAAATATTAAAAAAGAAAACAGAGGCAGCCATAAGGACTGCCGACAAAAGTGAAACTCAATTTTGATTTTTTTTATAAATTATAGTCTGAATTATAGTCTGAATTATTGCAGAGCACGCAAGGTGACGCGAAGTCACAAGATTTACCCATCCTGTAAATGCAAAGTATATTCAATTCTAAAATAACTACACATGATTTTCACCAAAAAAAAATTGTATTCTATCAATTATGCTATCAATTCTAAATAGTTTCAAGAAAAAAGAGATTGTATTTATTCTTTGCCTAACAATTTTCGGAACAATGTAGGTAGGTACTAAAAGTTATGTACCCTTATCTACATGATCTTCCTAAACATAACGTTTCCTTATGGTATCTGTATAAACCATGAGAGAAGGAGCTGCAGGGAGCACTGGCGCGGTGGGCTCGCGGGGTCGCGGGGTCGCATGCGTTACTCGGTAACAACAGCACGCGAGTGGGAACATGTTTGCTGAAGCGCGATCAGTGCAGATCACGTGCAAGATAATTATAACCGACAGCATTGCCGGCACACACTCGCAGCGCCGGACTTGGCACACACACACACACACACGTTAACGGCTGTCACAACGCGTCATGTGTCGTGACGTAACGGTAAGCGACAGTAGCGCGCGTGTCAACACATATGAGACAGTGTTCTGCTTTAAATAGTACACATGCACTATTAGAATTGTTCATTGAATTGTTTTTCATTGGCATCCTGCTAATAGACAGACCGGACGGGAGGTGATGTTGTAGATCTACTGAATCACCAAAGATTTTTGCATTTGTATTCTTGTTAGTAAATTGACAATATTATCAAAGCTATTTTCTCTTCCGGCCTGTTTCTACCCAAAGGCTGAATAAAGGCCATTTGTATTGCATTACATTACTCTCTGTCTAAGGTAATCCTCATTCAAGTACTTTTTGATCGGCAGTCCATCTCATGAGCTACCTGCACACGATTCTATGAGAAGGTTATGAAGATGGAGAAACCACCAGGTCAAGACTGTATCTCTTATGAAAGTAAGCCGGTGTTATAGCTCTAGAGAATATATCCAGGAAGAGATAATAATTTTATACTGGTTTAATTATTATTGTATTATTATTAAATTGAAAATGGTTAAATTGGTTAACTATCATATTATATCTAAAGAGCGGTTCAGTTGTGTAACTCCGAACAAAAGCAGCTGCAGCGTTTATTCAATAAAGTGCTATTTGAGGACATGACCGGAGATACACAAACTTCGGGAAAAGCATTTGTTATTGTTCTGTATTAGACAGGCAATTTTACAACTTTGACATTACAGACTTAGTTTCTAAGTTCAGTTCAGTTTCTAAGCTAAGTCACATACTTTAATTATATTATAAAGTTTTCACCGAGGTGAATGACAAGTCGAAACACCTTGATCAAGTTTGTTGTTAGTTGTTCTCGATTACAGGAGGGTTTCAGAAAAAGTGATAGTGTAATCTGAAATAAAGTATTTCTGATTTTGTTTGACCGATAAACTTGACTTGGCGAAGTCAGTAGAACAGGCAAGCTTTAGAGAGGATTTTCAATGATAAATGCTGATACATACTATGTGGCAAATAAAAGAAAACTATACTGAGTACAATAAATCCTTATTCTAGAAATTGAAATAAAGTTTCAACTGAGACAAAATCAGTTGAGTTAGCTATATGTTGCTCCCACAATCTGTATGTTTCTTGATCAAGTTTGGATGTTGTCATGTAAACTATAATAGCGCCCCATGTCGATGTGGCTAATTCCAAATTTTCAAACCCTGTGATGAATGTGAAGAGGTTTATATATAGACCATAAAAGTAAATAAAAATAAAAATAAACATTTTCGTTTGTGGTAAGTGATTCTATTTAGTAGTATGAAATAGCATTTTAAAAGATTTTCAAATTTATACAATTAATAAAGTTGAAGTGTCTGTTTGTATGTTAAAATAACAGATTTTACTAAATGCATATGAAAGTATATACGATACCTATAACAAAACACACGTTTTAAAATTAGTGCTTTGTATTATTCCACCAAATATGGAAATTGAAAACGCCTGTCTCATGTTTAGAAAAAAAATCGGTTGTCTGTAAAGTCGGTTTACTGACGATAGTTGAACGTGACAACGTCATAAGAAAATACTGATGGAATGGTATCATTTTTCAAAAGAACATTTTAATTTTATTTGTTTGATAGATATTTTCTATGGATATAGAGAAGGAGGTAAATGGAAATGACAATTGAATTGATCAAGTTACATTTATTTGTACGCATAAATACAATTATGTCAAAGTAGGAGAGAGACAGATGTCGAACGCTGCCGAACGCGGAGGCCGATTGTGCCTCTTTGTCGCTCAATTCGCGCTCTCGCTTGCACTTCAAGCTTTAAATAGAACGCCTCAGAGCGAGGTAACGCCGCATGAGTCATGTTTTTTCGTGCGTGCAGCCGTCTCCATCGAATTATAAGACGTTGTCACGTCAAAAAATGATAATTCATGTGTGATATGTGTTCCTAAGGCGACTTCGGCGATCACTTGATAGTTACTTAGCATCAAATAAAATAATGCAACACAAACCTAGGAGCAGGCTGATGGTGTCGCGTCGCGTTGTGTCGCGATTTAGAATTATACAAACAGTATTATTATTTTTTCCGAATTTCATTTATTGTAACTACAATATTGTAGATACGAGTATCTATTGTTCCAGGAAATATAATAAAGCCCACTTTTATATTAATATTAACAAATTTGAATAATATTGTCGATGATAATAATAATCAGTTGTTTTACATTAAATCACAGATCTTTACGTTAAATCATAAGTTCTTATATTATAGTTAAATGTAAAGATAAAACTTAGTTTTTATTACAAACACTATTAGTTAACGACTAGTTAGTTAATTCACGGAATAATCGTAATGAAGTAACACTGTAACCTTTTTATGTAATACAGTGCTAGCCACAAAAATTATACGTGTAGGAATAATGAACATGTTGATTTTAATTTAAAAAAAAGGTTAGTGTTTGCATATAATAAATAGGTTTATTATCTAATAATTTGTGAATGTTTTGATATTCATCCGAATATAACCACAAAACTGACACTAATCTTTTCGTAGATCTTTATAAGGTGTATGGAATCCATCATGTTGTTCTCTTTGCATCAAAATATGATGATCCCTTAAGCGTCTATTTCATTTCTTACTTTTATTGAGCCTTTTCTTTACATATGTATGCAAACACTGCTTCTTTTTTTAGCTAAATTATCATATTCATTATGACTATACGTATGATGTTCGTGGCTAGCAATATATTATATAAAAAGGTACAGTGATATAGCAATCTTGCGGCGGCGGCGGCGGCGGCGGCGGCGCATTCATAAGTGCCTTTTAGGGCCTAAATTGAATAAAGATTATTTTGATTTTCATTTTTGACAATGATTGTTGACATTTATGTATTTCAGTTTTATCATAACGTTGTATCAAAAATTGAAATATGTTCGTAATTAAATAGGTGTTAGTAGATCAGATAGAGGATCAGGTTCTAGTTTGTGTCAGGAAGAGAAAACAACAAAATAATGTTAACTCTGTTCAGAACATGTGATATTGCGAGTCGATATGTTTCATTATTATGCAAATAATTTGGAATTCGTATATAAAATTCTTTTGAAAGTTATTAATAACGTTTGCATATTCATGGAGAGACTGATGCGTTGTCTATTTAAATTTGAACTGAATTCGTGATATCCGTTGTGACGCCGCGACCGGAAGTGCCGGAAGTGCCGCGAGTGCCGCGCATACTTATACGTGTGTCTGTTTTGTCTAACATTTTGTTGTAGGTAATACGAAAACAGTTAGTTGTTTAAATTATTTTTTGGAATTAAAGAAAATAATAAGTATTATGTTTAATGTGTGTGTGAGAATTCCCATATTTATTTATATATTTTATTTATGATGATCTTACAGCTAACAAAGTACATATATATATATATATATACAGAAATAACATACAAAGGCCATTTACAAGTTCACACAGATATTGAATGATTGTTACAGATGAATTATATAATACAATAAGTATCATAAGGTTTTTGATATTATCTTGTATATAATTAATAAAATTAAAGTGTCTCTTTGTAATGTCAACATAACTGCTTTATACTAAATATATATAGCAATATATACATGATATGATACTTATGATTAAAAAAAAAAAACAATTTTTAAATATTTTGGCTGTCTGTCTTTCTGTCTGTTTGTTCTGGTTAATCTCCGATGCGGTTGAACCGATTTTGACAAAACTTTCACTGGTTGATAGCTGATGTAATAAGGAGTAACTCCAGCTACTTTTTAGAAAAAATAATCAGGGTTCCTCGCAAATAAAAATCTATTCAGTAAAACGACGATTTTGGGGCTCTTAAATGGTTTACGCTGAGTAAAACTTAAGATATATATTAAATTAATGTAGAACATAATTATAGATTTTAAAAAGGGTTACAAAAAAGTTAACTATAATATTTATGTATTTTAAGAATGACCCACAATAAGCATTTTTGTCTTTATAATAACCAGAAACGGAAGTAGCACGATTCGCGCGTGTGTCCGGTCGACGACGTTCTGTAGTCCACGCGAGCGCAGCCGCGGGCACAGCTAGCACTATAACAAATTTGATTTAATATTACTATAACATATAATTTCGTTTAATACTGGGTTAAAATATTTTAAGCTTACACGTGAGACGTCGTATCGTGTGAAGTAATACATTATTTAAATTCGCTTTTTCATTTATTATTTAGTATCTTATCAAATTATAGACATCGCGGGAGTGTAGATGTGCGGGGGTGCGGGGGTGCACGGGAGGGCGCTCACTCTAATACCAGACCGTCTTATAAACAGTACAAATTGGGAATATTAACCTCAGTATCATAATAACGGCTATTCAGTCAATGTACAGTTTATTTGTCGATTAATATCCCTCCCTACAGCCGGCGGGCGGGGCGGGGCGGGAGGAAAAGATTCTTCTTTAATGACGCGATAAAATCTAGAATCCATAAATGTTTGTCGATCGAATTCTTTAGCGCTCGCTCATCGAAAATGACTGACGGAACATTTTATGAGGAAACATCAAGAAAAATTTATTATATCCAGTCGGAGTGGTCGGAGTCGGAGTCGCAGCCCCGCCTGGCAAGCGTTTTATATGTAACATGCACCCGAAATAGAGCGTAATTATGATTAATGGTAATGTATCATCAATTTTTATGACTATACAATTTATTTTTGTTTATAATATATATACATCCGGGCGAGTTCCCACTGTCGGCTTTCCTTAAAAGAATGTTCACGGAACCTTTACGCCACTTTGCTTACTTTAACATTACTAAGACCCTGTTCAGATGAGGGGTGTGTTGACAATACGCGTGTCGCGGCCGTGGTGGTATGATTCCTGACGCGTGCACGGTAGCGATCAAATATTACAATCGTATTTATATTACTACCACTGCGCCATGAACCTGTCGTATATTTTTCCCCAAACTCAAAGAAACTGCTGAACGCATATGTCGGGTACTTGGTGTGAATGAGGCTAACACGCAAGTTAAATCTGCACAGTGCGGGCGGGAGCGGGAGCGGCCGCAACCCGAACGCATTGGGACAGTGGGGCGCCGCGGCGACGGTATGCATCAATTGGTGTTCAGTTGAGGGCGCGTTTGTTTCCATAGACTGCAGTCGCTTGTGCACGTTATCGTGTGTGTTACGTGTGTGCGTTAACTAACGCGCTTTACATTCCAACGGGACCTAAATACCAAAATACAAAGCTCGCGTTAGAGAACACATCAACCATTTTCTGGAGTTCACGAGCAGAACCAGCCACAAATACTGCATAGTCAGCAAACAGAAAACTATTTACGTAATAATATCCTCACGCGGCGTTTTGATCTGAGAAGAGCTTTATTAAATAGTTTTCCATCAATTCTCGAATGCAAATGAACACCTCGCTAATCATCTCCAAACGCTATTTTAAGTAGTAATGAGAAAAAGATTTCATTAGGAATTAGAAAGTATGAGCCAATACGCAACCGGACACCTATCGGACACCTCTACGCATGTTTCATAGCTCAGATGTATAGCCATCTTGGACCACAGTTCCGTTCATGTAATCATGAAATGACATAATGAGTTTAATAAAAAGTCCTTCTCTAGTTACTGTATCTAAAGTCTTGTTCAGATCCACAAACGCTATCAGTAGAAGTGTATTCTATTCTTTACAGTTCTGTTGTATTTGTTGAAGAGTAAACTGTCGAACAGTGGGCACGGAAACCACAATGGGGCTCACAATAAATGCATTAAGATACTTTTTGAAGTTTATTCAGTATTACCTATCCAAACAGCTTATCTACTGTACTTAAAAGTGATATAGCACGCGGTAACGGTTAGTGGAGGCATTTCGCATATCCTCTCAGCACTCAATCAACAGATTGTACAAATCAAGCTAAAGAATTTTGGCATGAATACGATCATCACCGGATTTTTTTGATTTTCCAATTGGTTTACAAACTCTTTGGAATTCTTAAAGAAGTAATCTAAATGATTCCAGTTTCCAAGACGACATGTTATTTTATCAGTGGCTGTAGGCTCTATGCTTACTAGAACGGAATAGAGATGAACTAACCATAAAATCCTACAAAAAACAGTTCCCTTACCTTCGCGTAATGTTTCACAGTAAATTTACGAGTGAAACAATCCTAATAAAACTTTTTACTATGTAAGCAGAAGCCATATACATTTATATATATAAATTTATATAAAGAAATAGCACTGTCTTTATTTTTGGAAATACAATAAAGTCTCCCTTCAGTACAATTCTCTATTTATTTTGTAGTACAATATTGTAGGTAGTTCCCCTTCGGGCCGCGTGGCGCTAACATCGGAAACTCGTACCCTGTACCACGGTACACATATTTAAATGTTGACTTTCAAAGAGATAATGAAACGTATCAAGTGAGATAAAATCTTGGAGTGATCTCCGGGGATTTTATTACTTGCGTCGTTACAGCGGGCCGGAGCTGATGGGCCGGGAGGGCGGGGGAGTGGTGGAGGGTCGACCCGACCCGGCTCTTTTATTCGAATACTTCCATTCAATACCCAACGCAATTTGCCAAATTATCGAATTACAAGATAGTTCATTCCGATTTATTACCAAATACTAGGGAAGAGCGCGACACAGATGTCCCGACCAGGGCAATGTAGCCGTGAGGGTGAACGTTTTGATTCACTCGGTGTTATTCTTAAGAAGCTGATTTACTTTTCTACTGCGTCGGAATAATGTACCGTTTGAGTAGAATGACACTTTGTTACGTCATGGACGCGATTTGAGAAACGCATCGATCCCTCTAGTGTTGCCGGATGCACCGATACACTCAGTCCGACCATTAGAGTAGTTATGAATATACATTTATTAAAACACCCCAGTATATTAAACGGTATGTTATTTATTTATTATGACGTGTTGGTAGAGAAAGCGGGCCCTTGGACAATAGGCCACATGGGTGCGTTGCCAATTTAATGGAGAATTGATCGAATTTTAACACGAATGAAACCATAGGGCACAGCTAGTATTCTATACTATATTTATTGTCACATCAACGAGACATTCACAGAATATTACAATAACAAATACACCACAAGTTAAGGACTGTGTGAAGTATCTTTACAGATTTGCACATCTTATTAAATTAAGCGGCAGTACAACTCCAACAAATATAAATTACAAATATGAAGAAAGCTACAAATTAAATGAAATAGCAAATGATTCATACAACTTTGAGCGAAAATTCCAGAAAGAGCAATTGAAAACGTCAATATCAACATTATTTATATTAATGTCGCTATACAAACCCTTAAGGCGATTCAAAGGTGAACAGATATTCCTTCTGAAATGAGTTTTAGAAAAGGTTCTTTGAATAGGAAATCTTGGTATCTTCCTAGGAACATTTAGATTTAATTCTTGTAATACTTCAGGAACTAAAATAACTCCGTTAACAAGCTTATGTAAAAGAAAAAGGTCGAAGATTGAGGTGTCTGTTTATAATGCCAAAATAACAGTTTTTATTACTAAATACATGTGAAAGTATAATAATTATATACGATACATATAACAAAAAGCCCATTTTTTAAATTTTTGTCTGTCTGTCTGTTTGTTTCGGGTAATCTCCGAAACGGTTGAACCGATTTTGAATGGGACTTTAACTGATAGATAGCTGACGATATACGGAGTAACTTAAGTTACTTTTATTTTAGAAAAATAATTAGGGTTCCGCACAAATAAAAAAATCTGGTAACGGTGAATCAATTCGGGCGCTTAAATGGCTTATGCTGAGTAAACCATAAGAGATATAGCAAATTAATGTACTACATAATTGTAGTATATTAAAAAGACCTAAAAAAGTCCGGGAGAGTATACGTCTATCTTTTAAGGAACACCCACAATAAGCATTTTGTCTTTAAAATAGCCGGGAGCGGGGAAGCAAGATTCGCGCGAGCATTCTGTAGTCCACGTGAGCGAAGTACGGCATATAATATAATAAACGTAAGAGTTTTTTTTTATTATGCACGCTAAACTATGGAACTACCAGTCGGATTCGAAAAACTGTTTTAGTATATGATAGCCAGATTCACGAGGATTAGTATAGGCTATCTAACATTAGGCTACAACTCATAGCTAGCCTTAAATGTCGATTATTGTTAAATAAGCTGGAAGTGGATGCCCTCCCGAACTGCTTTATCCGCGTATACTGGCGTAATGGTTAACAATACACAAATATAACGTTCTACAAAAATACTTGTCTTTAATATATCCAAAAAACACCGTGTCAACACTCAGAACTCAGTACTCAGTACTGAGCACAGACAAAAATAATAGTTCCGATCAAAACAACTATTGCGTTGATTTGTAAACATGAAACATTTATTTATATTAACTATATTAATAGATATCGTGTTCGTATTTTTTTTTCCTAAACCAAAAGGAAACAGATTACGATTATACCTATAAAATTTTTTGGCTGACTGTTTTCTAGTATGTCCTAATTTAACTTAAAACCGGTTTGATCAATTTTTATGAAATTTTATACACGGAAATCTTATGTTATTGGTCGTCGTTATTGTCATCCTCGCCATTAACATCATCACCGACGTCAATGTCATCCTTGTCATTGTTATTGTCGATATCATCACCATCATCATCGTCATCAACAACGTCACGTTGACATTTAACCTTCGTCATTGTCCTTGTCAGTGTCATCGTCATCATTGTCGCTTTACTGGATGAAAATATTAACTGTATAACAAACGCGTGCAAAGCCGCGAGCATACCGCTAGTCATACAAATAAATACCTAATCGACACTAATGACTTACGATTGGCAGGACCCCTTAATGAATGAAATAAAATTAATTGTTTCGAGTGGCCGACCGCGCCCGACCTCCAAGTCGCCTCCGATACCTCCAAAAAAATGGTGAATATATTTGTTCTTTTTATATCATGATCGTTGAGCGAAGCCCAAGGCATCCATTATGAGAACGGTGCTGTTTCACAGTAATTGAACTAACCGCTGCAAAATCAAACTGACCTATCCGATAAGGGCGGAGTCTCGCAATTAGAAGTGAGGTACATATAAACTGCTCATACTCATAAACGCTCAAATGTAAAAAAAGGAAAAAGTTTTAATAATTTCCCTCTCTGTAAAAATAATAAAACGATTTTTTTTTTATTTATTTGAGTACGTTACTGGCAAGTTAGTAAAATATCTTCGTTTATAAAATAGTTTGTTCTATTTTCAAATTTAAGACTTAGCGGGTTTTTAGGCGCGGGTAAGAGAGTTTTTGGCGGGATCTTGAAGTGACATGTTGTGATTTTAATTTTTTATTTATTTACGAGAGTTTTGACCCTATATTATGTAGAATTGGTAGCGTTTTGCGTGATATAGTTTGGTTTAGTGCATAAATGAAGTGGATTATAAATATTAACCAAAAGCATGCATGCAAAATTCCCTAGATCGTTCACACAAGGCGGCAACCATCTTGTAGGACGCCATTTTATTTAAAATGTATATTACTACGAAAGCTTGAAAATTTTGACGCTAGAAAATTTTACTTACCCTTAAAAACATTGAAACTGGCAAGTGCTTTTGCGGCGCCAAAAAAAGAAGAAGAAGGAGAAGACGCGGGTTAGAGATCATTACTGTCCACCGCACTGTGGTGACATTTGTTGAAAGTTTTTTCACTTTTATATAATAATTATTGTTGAATTATTTTATTTCTTTGATGTTTTTAAATTTTGATATCGTAATTTAACGCTGTCGAAAATGCTTTATAAAATGATTGTGGCCAGAAAACTTGTAGCTTTGCTTGAGAAAGCCCGTAGTCAAATTTATGTGGCCCGTAGGCTAAATGTGAGTCATTATACAGTTCAAAGGATTTTGGAGCGATATCCAGAGACCGTTACTGCCAATAGAAGGCTAACCTAAAGAGAACCTAGCGGAAATAAGAGGTATACAAGTAAGCGTATGTAATTCCTCACGTATGACCCATGTTAACTGCTCTTTGAGAAAACTTGATTGTTATAGATAACAATGCTCCCGCTAACTGTACTGGTGACGTAGAAGCGTATATTCAAAAGGTTCTTCTTTTGCATTTGCCAGCTTGAAGTCCAGGCCTCACTCCAATAGAACACGTCTAGGATGTTTTGAGGCGATGAGTAAGATGCAGTGCAGCCTGCTCCAAAAGACATCAGTGAGATGAAGAATGTAATTGCCACGGGGAGGAAACTATTCCAAAAGAAACTTTGCTGTTTGTATAACTGCCCATTTTTTCTTACAAGATAGTTTATAAAACTTTTTGGTAAAAAAACGGGCACTTTCGATTTTTTTCTCTACTACAATGAATATTACAAGAAAGAGGTTTTATTAATTTTATTATGTATTGGCATTTAATCTGAAGCATCCTAGCAAAATTTTTAAATTAGCAAAAGAAAAATAATGATTATTGTATAATTGCTTTACTAATTGCGCGAACTGCTTAAACTATTTTTTGCTGATTATTAAAATTTTAAAACATTTTGGACATTTTCTGCAAATTAAACAATTTAATCTTTATTATTACATTTAATACCACTTTGTGACATGACTGATAAAGCGAAAAGGGTAGTTAATATTATAGCCCTACTTGAAGAAAGTTGTACACAAACTTATGTGTCTCAGCGGCTAAATGTAAGTCGTTCAACTGTCCAGAAGACTTGGCAACTTTATCAAGAGACCTGTTCGGTAAAAAGAAGACCAGGTCCCGGAAGAAAATGATGCACAGAACCACGAGATGACCGCTTTTTGGTGAGTCAGATGTTGCGGAATCATAAGGACAATTCTCGCCCACACAGTTCTAGCGACGAAGCGGCGTACATGCAAGAAATTGGGATCCGCCATTTAGATTGGACAGCTCGAAGACTTGACCTCAATCCAATTAAGCATGTCTGGAATGTTCTAAAGAGACAATAAGATCAGTGCTATCTGCTCCACAAAACATCAGGGAGCTAATGAGAGTTATTGCAGAAAAATGGGAACGTATTCCTCAAAACTTTATTAAAAATATCGTGGAAAGCATGCCCAGAAAGATTCAAGACTTGATTTTGGCAAGAGAAGGTCACACTCGTTATTAGTTTTCTACATTTGAGAAACTTACACTACTTTATTTAACTTAAAAAAAATCTTCTTCACTTTATTGCTGGCTTCTTCTTATTGTTTGGACGTAAACGTTGGGTTTACTTCACGCATATTCATTTACACGATTATAAGTATACAAACTACGTCAAATAATTAGATTCATTTTAATTATCTGAAATCGTCCTTAGAACGTAAATTTACCGAGGTGTCTGTTTTTTTTTTTTTGTATAATGGAATTTATAATTTTATTTCACATTACTATATAGGTTATACAGATATTACCTATGTATATGTTTCATGTGATTAACATGAAGAGTTTTGTTTAATTATGTTGATGCAGACTCAAGCTCCTCCCACGATCTCACTTGACAATTGACACACTGGACACACAGGTTAGTTGTGGAGTGCAGACACCCGTTCCAGGCTCCCTGCTACATGCTACCTGCTATCTGCTACCCGGAGAACCGAAAGTTGCTTGACGATAGATCTCAACTCGGATGTAATAATTATTAATTCGTTAATTTAACTATCAACGAATGTCCCTTGTTATTTATACAAAAGTACATGACTTGGTAGTTGGTACACTATAATATAGTTGCACTGTGATACGCCACACGAGCATAATTTGTTACCCGCGTCGTGGAATTCTTGTGATGTTTTTTTTTATTTTATGAACGATTTCTTTCAGCATTGCGCAGCGATTTTTATTGTCCTTTTATGTTTTTACTTTATCATGAAGGAGGCGGCGCGGCGCGGCGCGGCGGTGAAGAGAATATTCTTATATAAGTCAGGACCAAGCGTGACGCGACTCCGAGTATGTGATTGATGCAGTGCCTCCGGGACGAGCACACTGCTGTAATGTATCCCAACAATGTTGTGTAGTATGCGTAGAGTTATTTTATGAACCAGTACAATCGCTTTAACCTTTATTCGTAAAGCTAGCTTCTGCCATCAACTTTGCTCTTCAATTCAAATATATGTATCAGTTTTTTCATTATGACTACATCATAGATAAACTTTATCATCATTGTTCAACCTCACAATAAAACCGTAATGATAAACTATTAGAGGCTATTATTTGCGCACAATCACATTTGATATTCATTGATAACGGGACTGGCGATTGTACCACAAGAAGAAAGAAATAGACCTGTGTCTGGTTTTGAAAACCAGGAGCCGGCTCTTGGAGCCGGACAGAGTTTCAAGCAGATGGTGGTGACTAGATGAAGAGATATAAACATGATGTGGTTCTCCTATAATAACAGTTGGGACAGCCTACGAGTTGGGAATCGAGCCTAAACATTTTATTGTGTTGTTGTTTTGTTGTTGCGAGAAAACCCTGTATCTAAAATTAAAAAAATTAAAATGTTCAAAATCCCATGACAGCCATTTTTTGGATATAACAATAGTTATCAACTCTTTTAGGTGACACTTTTGTGTGTTTATGCGTGTGTGTGTGTGTATGTGTAGCTCCAAGATGTAAGTTTGTTTTAAAATTGTCTTTATAGCCGATGTTAGACCTTTATAGATGTAGTTTGCTGGTTTATTTAACATTCAGTTTTAACCTAACCCTCTAGGGAATAATCTAGTATAGTTAAATTTGTGACTTTGTTTTTACTAATCTATTTTTGTTGGAAGTTATCATTTAAGATGTCCGTTTATTAGGTTATTATGTGTGTCGGTGATTCATCTTGTTGGAAATATTTAACTATATTTCCCAATATTTCACGTAGAAATTGTATCAAATTTTCTAATATTTAGGTGTGCATGGTGTCCAAACGTCCATCATAAATTCTACAGAAGAAAACCTTATAATGGAAATGACCAACCTAGTATAGTCGAATCACAACTCGACTTCTTAAATAATAACTTACATGGATTGGTATAAACGAGTTCGTCGGATTTAACCCTAGTTGATTATATATTGTGGGGAACTTAAATATGAAGTACATATACGAAACCAGCTTCGATACCGTTGAAGGTCTAATAGCAGCCATGGAAACCGTTTTAAAACAAATTCACTACTTTAAAACACAAAATACAACAACAAAATTGTTACCCGAAAGAGTTAATTATTGTAATAATGCCATTTTAAACATCTTTAAATTAAATAATTATATTAGCATTTTCTTTTAACTTTAGACGCCGCAGGGTTAACAAGAAACATTTATTCCTTACGACTTATTGCAGATTGTATTATGGTTTCAGAGTTCCCCTAAGTGATTCATCTCAATGTTACACTCTGTATTTAATATTTTTCTGTCTTCTGGGAGGAAAGAAGAGCATGCGTATATCCATTTAGTAACCTGGCAATTTTAAGAGAATGGTGAGACTTATTTCAGAAACTGGTTTAGATCGCTTAAATGATATGATACGATCCAAAATATCCTTATTTATGTATCGATTAATGCAATTAAAGCAAGCATGAACGCGTGAGCTTCCGTGCTTGTAAATCAATTCATTTGAGACGCATTTCTTAAGCTTTTCATTTGCAGATTTGACGCTATTATTTGAAACCGTGCTGCAGTAGACTGATAAGGATCCGCTTCCACTATGATTTTTAATTCATTTTTATTAGCTTTGGCGGCCGGTCTTCTCCTTGGTTCATTTAAGTCAAAATTTCCACTACGAAAGTGACAACACCGAAAACGCACAGCGCGTTCATTAACCGTGATCTCTTCGAACTGTTACGAGCTGCTCTAGCTGCGTTAGTCAAAATTACTCATATTCAAAAACTGCTTTAATATTCCAAGTATTCGTGTTTTTTTTTTTCAAATTGAATGTAAAATGAACTAAAAGGAATACAATAAAACTTAATTCATGAAAATCTGACCACACAGTCGATCGGGAGGGCATTTCAAGTCGATCTCTGGAATTTTAGAAAAGTATATAATACCTCGAAAGTTTTACGGCACCTAATTATACTCAAGTCACATTTCGAAAATAATGTATTATCATAGATAATTTTTGATGTATAATAAATAATACATTCCAAAACTATATAGCATCTGATCTCAAATTTCATAAATATATTGTGTTTTTGCTATTATCCAAAAAAAGAAAAAGAAGTAGTAATTGGCAGTCGATCACTTGCTAGCTTCGTAAATATTAAGTGATAGATCGCCGACTGTTTAAGTTAAAGCGCTCTTGATCTTGAAAAAATGACCACACTAAATAATTTTTTTGTAAGACAGACTGGTTATTGTTTCTAAACGAAAATTTCATATTTCAACCACTATATACGTATATTTAAAAAATCGTTTATATTTTTTAATAGACCATAATTATGTTGATAACTATGCTATGAGATACGACAAGTCGTGAGTATTGTATTTACGAACTCAAATAATGATCTCGAAACACTATTTAAAGCTCAAGAATAAATTATAAAAAGCTCTATGCGTTTGCCAAAACCACACGTACACGTACCTTGGCCGCGGCAGCAGCCGGGACGGAGCGACACGTACAGCACTCCCGGAGCGGCACGGTGTACGGTGAAGAGGTATCCTCACAGTGGCAGTCGCGAACACTCACAGTATCACTGGCGTTCACTACAAGTGCTATCAATTGTATAACACTATATATTTATATACAATTCTTATGAATTACTTGTTGAAGTAGAGTCGTGCGTAAAAGTTGTCGCGTCCCGAGAATGTGGCGTCGCGACGCTCCCGGCAGTCAGTTCCCGTCACGCCGTCGCGCCAGTCGACGCTCGACTACGACTCGGTGGACCTTTGCGCCGCGGCGGACTCTCACGATCTGTAAGAGCAGTCAGTAGCTAGTAGTAGCTGACGGTTCTCCCGCCTACAGACCACGACCGCGTACAGAGCTATCTCACACGCCACAGCAGCGCGCCAGCTCGAACAACAAGCAAAGTTCTTTTCACTCTGCTCTGTTCAAAAAGAACTCCTCGTTCAAGTAGACGATCGCGTCCTAGTATCATTTCAATAGTGTCATTGTTAGAAAGTTTAAATTCATTGCAGAACTGTAACGCAAGTAGTTCGAGGAGGTCGAAGCGGGTCAGCTCTTCTGAACAACTACATATTATAAGAAAACTTTGATATCCATAGTAAAAGGAACAATCAGAAGAGTGAGCGCGCGGTGTGCGACTAGATCGCAAGAGATTACAATTTGTAATACGTGACCCTTAACATGGTTCGTATTCGTTGCGCTCCGTCTGATCTTTGTTTTTCTTATATACGCGTAGCCACAATGCTTGGCACATGTCTATTCAAATTGAAATTAATATTTATCAAGCAATGCATTATATATTTATCAAGCAATGCATTATATTAATCATACTTTTATACTGAGCGGAAATTTTGACGTCATATGTGCGGCGCGAGCACTGGCTGAATAATTCTCACATGCGCTGTCTTTGTAGTTTTCTAGGTATTTTTTGAAGAGACAGAATGACAAAGGAAAAGGTTCTGCGCATATCGAAGCTGCAGAGCATCACTGCCTTGCTCACCGGATGAATTCTTCATGTTTGCCATGGCTGAGTCTTTTCGGGGATATTGCACATGCAAAAACAACTTTTGTCAGACCTTAACTAAAGATAGCGCGAAACGCGAAATGGATAATTTTTCTGTGGATAATCGTTACTGGCAGAAACTAGCTGAAGGTCGTGACGCATCGAAAAAAATCTGTCACTAATGATAACAAAGTCCTTGACACTATCTGGGAAGCGGATCTTAAGGCATGAAAGGTCCATAAATACTGGAGTGGCAAACAACTTGCTTAAGTGCAGTTGCATGTAATTGTAGCTGCGGCCCTCAAAAAAAGTGTTTCCGCGATGCTGCCTAAAGCATCTTTCTTCGGTAGTCAAAGGCTTAATGATAAGGACTTTTAATAAAAGCTATTTTACGGTTAATTCATACAAAAGAAATACTATTTATCCTTTTTGTCTTTGTATCAGTAGAAGCCTAGAGGCGTACGAATAAATCGTTTCTTTACAAAATGATAATATTTGTATGAAGGGAATCTCCTGTGAGAAGCTTTTCAAATTGTTCATTTTCATTCAGTTACGCTTCGCTTGCAGCCCATTATAATAACTTGGTAAGCAGAATAACTCGTTACATTATTCGTAAAATACCTAATAAGAATATAAAAAATCTCTATTATAATTTAATTCCAATAATATCATGTATTACTAGCTGTGCACCCGCGGCTCCGCATGCTTATCTTATTACACTGTAGTTATTTACATTTCGTAATTTTATTTTTACTCATATTATTGTCAATTTATATTCCGTATCAATTGAGGAATGTCATGTACTTCCCGTGTACAATTTTCATCAAAATTAGTTGAGGAATTGTTAAATGTTTTTTTTTTCCATAAGTCTGAAATTATTGTTGAAGATTCTTGTAACCTATTTATTTATTAGAATTATGAAATTAAGTATGCATCCCGTCTGTGAAATTTTATCAAAAGCGGTTGTTATCTGAAATCAATTGTTTATTTTTTCATATTTTTGACAATCCTTATAGGCTATCAATTAAGGAATAACTTATATATGTCTTCTCGTGTATAAACTTTCATCAAAATCGGATAAGAATAAATGAAATTTGAAATTTTTAGAAATTCATTTTTTATCATTCCTAAAAGTGTTTTTGAAAGTTGTCATAGCCTTTCATTCATAAAATAACTTATACTTCCCCTATACAAAATTTCATCAATCATCATTCCATTACTAAGTCTTGTCCGATTTTTGTTGAAATTTTGTACACGGGAAGTATAAGTAATTACATAATTGATGGGTTTAACAATTTCAATATTACTTCTAGAAACCGTTAATAAATATTATCAAAAAAATCAAATTTTCATCAATTCTGAACTGATCCAGGTCGAATTTTGTAGACGGGAAGCGTACATCATACCATAATTAAGAGGCTATAAGAATCGTTAATAATACATTAGAAATCGTAGAATAAAATAATAATATTCAACCGATTTTGTTAAAATTGTACACGGGAAATACATATCATTCCTGAATTGATACGGCATATAAATTATCAACAATATGATTAAAAATAAATTACGCGATGTAAATAACTACTGCGTAGTAACAAACATGTGCGGAGCCGCGGACACATCGCTAGTATAAGAATAAAGTGTTTCTGTTGTCAGTGAGAGCTTGCAGACCTTGCGGTGAACTGGCAAGCGCCCTCTGCACTCTGCACTCTGCATATACTGGTGCTGTGCTACGAACTACGAGCTACGAGCTGCGACCTATATTGCTTTACATTTTATTATCCTTATCTTGCGCTACGACGCGACGCTACGAAGCAATCAAGCAATACTTACTAAAGATTATAATGTTATTTTATACTAATACTATTAATTGTTATAAGAAAGTTGTATGTATTTATAATAAGGTTCAGTTTAGCTCCATTTCGGAATCCAACTTTGCAGACACTCAGGCAAGCCGCACGCCACACAGGTACACGAGTCGGGTCCTCGCTCACTCGGGCTCCTGAGCTCGCGGCTCAGCACCGACGTGACGCGGTCTACAGCGAAGTTTTAAAAGCATTTTAATGTCGAACTCACAGCTTAATTATAATACTCTTGACCTTTTACAGGATTCACTTTATATAGGTACATACATAATATATAAACTTAAATGTAGGCGGATTTTGCGATAAGCTTATCAATATCACAAATATTGAACAATACAATTATGTTCCAGCCACTCACATATTAAAATTTACTCTTAATGTATTCAAATATCGTACAGAACTTTTTTGCTTATATTATAATATTACCAATAATTATACGAATGCTTATTAAGGGCAAGGACAATACTTTAGCAATCTCACTGCCAGTCGATAGGAGACTCGACACTCGACAGTTGGACACTAGAGCCCGACTCCCGAGTCACGTACCGGTCACTGGTCACCGGCACCGGACCGCTACAAAATTCTAAAAGCTTTTTCATGTTGTTAAACTATTAACACGTCCTTGTGACGACAATGAGAGGGTCATCTGCGAGTATACAGGCTCGAATCCGCTCAGCTCTGACTCTGATGCATTTCAATATCAAAAATTAAACAAAAATGTTGTAAATATAAAGATACGGCGCGTACCGACGCGACGTACGAACGAATCGACACGACGTTTGAATCTCAGTTTCAATAATAATATGATTAAAAACAAAGTTAACACAATATATTAAAAAGTTGTCAAAACGCCTTTATACTGACTTCGTATTATTAACGCGGTTAGAAGGACTGGTACACGCGCATCAGGTTTCAAGGTATTGTACCATGTACCAGGTAAACATTGTGCTGGTAACCAACTTTAAATAACGATCGAGTCCTCTCGTATTTTGTGTAATGAAGAGTTAAAAAGGTCCACCAGGGGGTGGATAACGGCACCAAAACCCCAGATATTTGCTATTTGTTTGAAGGTATTACCTTTTTTTTCAAATAGCAACTTTTTGGGATATCTATCGAAAGATATTTGGCCATCATCTAGTATTCCAAGTCACTAGTTGCAGCTCACCATCCGCTACTTACTAACTGTACGAGACGAGTTGGTTGCTATGATTTAAACACCGAATCTCAAGGAAGACTTTAAAACTATTATATTTAATAAAATGTTTAATTAATAATGATGATGAATGCGTTCGCCGACGCTCGGCGCTCGGCGCTCGGTCTGAATGGTATTAATGCACTGACTCGTGACTCGACGTAACGAGCGAACGCACCAGAGAGAAGTTTAGTAGCGTACGGCCGCATTAGGCGGGCAAGTCGCGGCGGTCAGCGGCCAACCGTGGCCGTCGAGTTTAGTGGATTTCTTTGAATTTGCGCACGCATTAGACGTTGCATCCGTTAATGTTCACACGGAGTGAACAGACGATAACGATGTTTGGTCACAATTATACGTTAGATACCGAAGCCGAAAGATTTATAACAGAAATTGAATTAAGAGGAATATGGGATTTGAGTTCTTTTAATTGTAATTATATCAAGTATCTGATGAAACGTGATCATTCATATTCTCAAATAATTGAAATCTTCATAATTTTTTATATCTAAGTAATGGGTGCACCCAATCCTTTTTTAGTGACCTTTTCTTCTTTTTTCCATAGCATAGCTACATACACATGCACAGCCATACATTATTCAACGTCCATTTAAAAGCAACCCGTGTAGTCAACTGAGAATTCTTGGGCGCAAAATTGGCCGCTAAATGCGTCTGTAGGCGCAATGGTTGAACAATACACTAACATTACATTGAAAAAAGCTGTAGCGACTTAGCGACAGGGCTTAGTGAGTGTCCTATACATCTCGACCCAGCCTTCTGGTTGACTAGTCCTGAACATACAGTGTATATAAATTGTTTATTGTAGCCCGTTTACGGCGAGCGCGGGCGTGTGCGAGCGGCGCGGTGGGAACACGCACGATTGAACAATGATTCAACTCGTGTCCTGGAAACGCCAACACAATGTCGCGCTATCAGTTAGTTTCACCTTGCGACCGCGTCGCCGCCGCGCCACCACGATTGGATAAATTGTGAAGGTCGCACTACGTCCAGCTTTTAATATTTAAAACATTTTATAATCTGTAATTATATATACATATTATATAATATAACATGCAATAAATCTGTTCTTTGTATATTAGAAAATTCATAGATAATAGATAAGCCCGACCATAAAAGATAATCATTATAGCACTAAAAAAACTTTAATGTTCGTAGAACTGAACTGTTTCAATATTCTACGCAGTATATCGATCTCCCGCAACTTAATCTTCTAAACGTTTTATCATAATAAAAACACGGTTATAAAAGTCTCACCCACGCGCGGCCGTTATCTTAAAACGTATCTCATGAACGCTGACCTTTTGATACATTATGTAAAAAACTCCTTGTCATTAAACTAGCTCTAACGCAGCGCTGACAGCGCTGACCGGTAACACCAGCGCCGCGCTCTGCCCCGCGCCCCGCCCCGCCCCACGCCGCACCACCTCGGTCGACCGACAGAACTGTCTGGCAAACGTCCAACCGCATCTCAACATCAATGCGCTGTAAACATACGTACGCTGAGCACAGACGTGACCGTTCTACTTTCATCTACTAGAACTGCCATGTGACCCCTGACCCTGACCCTGACCCTTAGAGTACAATCATTTCTTTTTTTCTTATTAAACAACATTTTAAATACTGTTTTTTAAAAATCGCAAAAACTAACATCATTTAAGAAAACATTATCAAGGGAATTTATTCATTGTTACCTTAATTAAAAAAGGAATTTATAATATCACTAGCGGTCCGCATGCGGCTCCATACGCGTTTATAACCTATAATTAATTTCATTTCGTAATTATATTTTTACTGTTATTATATTACTCAAACATACACACTTTCACATTTATTATATTAGTAGGATAGTAGGATGGTAACAAATTCAAATAGTGATGAATCTGGATAAACTATTATGAACGATTTATTAAACAGTTCCAGAGTTGTTTTATATGAAACTTAGATTAAATAAATCACATTAGTAATGAGAGATGCGTAAAGATAAAAAGCTATTTAATACATTTTAAAGTAAATTTAATAGTTAGTAGTATGTCCACGACTTTTAATAACTGCTTTACATCGGCACCGGCGCGACACCGGCGCGGCACCGGCGCGACACCGGCGCGACACCGGCGCGACACCGGCGCGACAACGGCGCGGCACCGGCGCGGCGAGGTATTGAATCTATCAATTTTTGACATATCGTAAGAGAGATAGAGTTCCATTATTCTAAGAAAGCTCTTTTAAATAGTCACACTATCGATTTGAAATCTCTTTCTTGTGTTTACACCAAAGATTCACTAATTGGTTTAAGATCTGGGCTGTTAGCTGGCCAGGCTAAGATAGAAACTGATTGCGATGGGAGCAGTTCCTTAACGGTGCGTGAAGTATGCTTTGGGTCATTGTCGTGCTGGAATGTTCAAATAACTGGAAGCACATGTTCAGCATAGGGTAACATTGTTTCTTTCAGTATATATTTGTATTGAAATTGATCCATGTTCCCTTCTATCAGATTAACAGGTCCAACACCATGACCAGAAAAGCACGCCCAAATTTTCACATTTCCTTTAATTTCATTTTTGTGTATTTACGTTTGAATGCTTTTTTCGGAGGGCGTCGTACATATCGTTTTCCATCAAAACATGCCGTGTTTATTTTTGTCTCGTTAGAAAAAGAACATTTTTCCACTCTCTAACTGTCCAGTTTTCATACCTTCTTGCAAATGCAAGCCGGGCTCGCTAATGGAACAGTTTCAACATGGGTGCCTTTCCTGCTATCCTTCCGTACAACTTTTCATCTACCAAACGCCTTCGAATAGTGCGTGCCGAGATTGCTGAAGGGTTATTTTCACCAAAATATTATTTTCTCAGCTCATTAGACCCTTTGAAAGGATTTTGTTTTACCAAACGAACGATATTTCGATTATCTAGACGAGATGGTTTTCTCTGTTTAGATACAGGCGGAACATTTGAAGTAGTTTTCACATCTTAGAAAACCATATTTTTGAGCATTGCAGATGGTCGGCTATCGTTTTATACGACCAATTCTTTTCGCGAAATTTTATTATTTCTTCTCTTGTAGATTTATCACAACTGATAATTAGAGCAAAAAAGGTGTTCTCTATTACAATTTGAAAAAAAAAAACTATTCAGCGTGCTTCATTTAGTGACTAGCGAGTAAGTCGTAATACTAGGTTCAGATCTAATGCACAAAGTATACCTATTTATTATTTTAACCATTAATGTGTATCAACAAATATACCGCTAGTATGGATAAGTTTTGCGATACCAAGAGAAATATAAAATAATACATCTAGTTACACTTACAAGAGTACTCACAGTTAGTTAATTATACTTGTTAGTTTGAAAAAAATCTTCACTTTGAATAAGCGTTTTTAATTATATGTCCACCACTGTACATTATATACTTCCCTTGTACTAAATTACCTCAAAGTACCGTTATATATTTATGGGCTATGTTTCCATCTACAACTTTCATTAAGAATTAATAAAAAAATATACAAATACATGTATAGTATTTTTTTTTTATATTTCTAAAAGTATAATTGAAAATTCTTATAGCTCTTCAGTTGACCAAAAACATAAGCTCCCCGTTTAGAAAATATCATAAGAATCGTCAAAACCGGTTTTGAGAGAAATCCGGACTTATAAACAGACAGACAACATTTTTTAATGATATTGTGATTAAAGTCCTTTATACAGAACTAGCTATATCCCATGGTTTCACTTGTGTTAATTTTATCCGCGCCACCAACGCATCGCCAATGTAGGTACCCGTGCAACCTATCAAGTGTCCTCACTTAACGAAAATACAAATTAATTTAATTTTTCGTTATCTCCTAAACGATGTGTCCAAATAACATGATATGACCTTGAACTTCCAAATAACATGAACTTGTCTTACTGATGGAGGAACTTTTGCTCGTAAGCATTAAAAGGCTACCTATGCCTAAAAACAATGATCATAAATCATTTTTTAATCTTCAACAAAAAAAATCTTAAAATACATTATTGTGGCTTATTTATAAGAAATAGACATATGCTATGGAAGACTTTTTTATATATACTAAGGGTGAATATTTTTGTAGAACTTTGTATTTACGTATCATTAAACCATTACGGCAGCGCACGCGGGTAAAGCAGTTTGGGAGCAGTTCCAACTTACTTAATAAAAATCAATTTTTAAGGCTAGTTGAGAGTTGTAGCCTAAAACAACTTTTCCGTTTTATTATCAGTATGTACTATATAATTTAGTATAGAGATGTATCGGGAAATTTGGAAAAAACATTACATGTACAGACTGAATTACAGATTTATTAATATAAATACGTAGTAGATTAAATAAAGTAAGTATGTATATTTTTCTTGAAATAATTTTGAACTATAGCCAGGCGTGTCATTGTTGTGCCGATCGGATAACTATTGTCAACTACTTCGTATGCGTATTATTGGATATACACAGACTGATCTCAAAACACGATAAACCAAAAGAAAATCATACATGCGTTTATCACTGTTTGTATGGTATTGTCATTATATGCCAATATGAATCAAACATATTAACCGTCCCAATAAAACTTACAACAGTACAAATAACAAACATACAAATTGTACATTTATTATATATGTAGGGTAACACTGGTTAAACTATGACTTTTACCGAGAAAAAAGTACCCCATGTGTTATTCCAGGTCAAATTTCATCCAAATACAATCAGTCGTTTTTACGTGATTGAGTAACAAACATCCAAACATACATACTTTAACATTTAGTAGAATAAAAAGGCACCTTTCCCACGGGAGACACCACGTATACAATTATAATAATTAGGAGAGCTACTGAAATATATAAATATAATAATAAAATTATTCCATTACATATACACATATATAATATACACATCAGCACACGTACAGAGCACAAAAGGCCGAGACAGACTGAGGGTGTTGTTACGAGCTCGGCAAAGTGGTTGCTCTTCCTTCAATGAAATTAACTAACAAGTATGTTATGATCAACTGTTATAGTTATGATTCAAGACTAAAATGAAATATAGTTCTGCGACGTCGCATCACGACTCACGGCTCGCGACCGAGAACTAATTATAAACACCTATCAACTAAACCGAGGCGACACTGATGCGTGACGTGAATCTAAGCGCTCTAGTATACACGCACACATACACAGTGCGCAATAGTTCACACGCGCGCGGTGTTAGTGTGTCGCATTGCACATCGCACATCTTCTCTCATGAAATATAGATTCCAATTAGTTACGCGTAGTTCTAGTGCCCCAAGCAACATGTAGCGCAGTCGCGGGTCGCAGCTGCTTTCTGCGGCCAAGCAATAACCGTGTCCGGTGAGCCGGTGAGCCATTCCAACGACACTATTTATTATATCCCTAATGTATTGTCTTGTACACTACTACTAAAAGCGACATGCAGTATTCAGTGCGCTTTATTGAACACTTGTTACATATTGTCCCTCAGGGAAAACAGACCAAACACTGTTTTTAATGGGAAAATAATTTCACAAAGAAGTACTCACTATTCAGTCCGGGACAGCGCTAGACTGTACCGCCATGCCAGACCGCCGCACCGCCGCGTCCGGTTACTTGCATGCTCATAAATTATGATTTACAATGTTTACTTTCTCATGAATATTTTTAATCATCATGCAAGTAATAATAAAAAAAAATTAGAAAGTCTTATCTACAATTACAGTAAATGTACTATGGCTCTATAATAACGCTATGTTAACAGCCTCTCATATACCTAATATTATAAATGAATTTTTACAAGGAATAATCACAAGCCATTGTCGTTAAATCTATAGTTGAATAATACAATGCAGTGTAGTATTTCAGTGAAGTACAAGGGCGTAGGGTGCAGGGCGGCAAGAATTCGCGATCACAACACAACACAACTATACACATGAACGGAGGGCATTGTTCCAGAGCGCGCAGCAGCACCCTCCCTGAGTTTCTTTCTATACTCGGTGCTCTATATTATTTTAAACACATCTAGAAAGTTCTTGCATAAACCTTTACACCTAAATATACACTTAGTATTATTTTAAACCGTATGCTATATTTCATTTTCTATCCATTTTCCATCTAATTTATTCAGGTATCAAAACATTTATTTACACCAATGAGTAAAAGTAAATCTAGCTGTCAAATCAAAACAGTTCGATGAATCATTTAACGACTAGCTATACTGCAACACTATGCTCCGCGCAACATTAAAAAACAGGTCCGTGGCAGCTGTCACTTAAATCCAGCAAATTATTAATCAGAGTGTGCCTAAATGTAAAGCGTCATTTAAAAGAATAAAAAAGAACGTTTGAACTAACGAAGCGTTTTAATTAACATTACATACTTTAAGAAGTGTACGCTGTTTTGAATTTCTAATTAGAATTAGTAAAATTACTCGAACAGTTACTTATATAACATCGAGAACATTCTGGAAACACAAGGCTCGTTCACAAATTCAATGGAATTGGAAATTAACTGTTTATATAAAATAAACTTTTGATCGCTTCTGAAAGTTTTGTTGTAAGCCCAGCTAAACACTTTCCAGTATAATAAGAACCTGATCGACGGCGAGGAGCTAGTAGTTAATAGGACCTAATATTATGGTAATTAATATAATCGTTTAGCGCGTCGTTCTAGTATTGGTTCATGAATTTTGAAATACAACGAATACCGTAGTAGTCTCGGCGCATTACAGTTTCTATTATTTCAAGTAATCGATCATGTGATATCGAATTTTATAATTACGAGAAAAAACAAGAGTAAATACTAATATATTCAGTTAGCAAAAAAAGCTGGCTGTCACGGGACGCCCGGTAGATGTAAAACATCTTAGCAAAAATAAAAAAAAAAGATTGAACACAAAAAATTAAAGAAAATACAGCGTGGCGATGCGTCGCCACGGCCTCTATCGCCACGCCAACAATCAGGTTTACCCCTCGCCTATAGATGTTTCACATCAAAATACATGTACACTTTATTACAAGAACCAAAATGTGTATATGTACGAGTATGTACTGGTTTATGGAATATTATACAAAAACATTAAATAAGTCAGTAGCTATTCAGTTTCTCTGTATAGTAACATTGTTATTCTCAGATATATAACACCGTAAGAGCTACAAGGGTTTACTTCAAACATGTTTAAATAGGGCTTATTGATTACGAAGGTCGATAAGCCGCGGTCGCTACATTCGCTTCTACCTTACCTTACTACGCAACACAAACACATACTATGTCAATATTACAATGTAATTGGAGTGAACCGGACTTACTATATGTACCTACAACAAACCCCACAAGTTTTGCAATTCTAATGAACTCGCTCTGAGACTGATTCCTTAACTCGTTCGTACCTTTAATTGTATACAGTAGAGACATTCCTAACAAACCTATATAACCTAAGATGTTTTAATAAGTGTAGATGCTTTACCCGCGCTCTATTTTGGCAATAAAAATGTCAGGTAATTGCCTGACATTGTCCTCGTAGTCACGTATTATGCAGTGTCACAGTTGCTCATAAAATACAACTCAAAATATATATTCATTTCGTTCTAACAACAAAAATAACCCATAAGGTCTTTCATATTATTTTACTTTTTTGAGTACTATATAACTGAAAGCATTAATTATTATAGTTTGTATGTATATTTTAATTACGCTGTTTTTTAGTGCACTGATGTTGGCGCATGACGCGTCTATATATATAAAATGTCATTGTATATAACTAAATGATTTCTTAAAAATCTTATAAAATATCACAAAGTCTATATATAGTATTGTGAATTTATCAATTAGAGTGAATAAAAACATGCGAGTCCTGAGAACCACTCGTATTTTTCGTTAATAAAATTGATCTATATTTAGAAGCCTGTAGTTCGGTCTTTACATGTGTTTTTTTTTCAAATTTCCTGATAGACCTCCTATATAAAAAATATTAATCACGAATATATAATTTAAAAAAAACCGTCTGTATTTTTGTATGTTCTAATTCAACTCTGAAAGGGCTTTACCGTTTCTTATGAATTTTTTACACGGGAAGCTCATGTCCTTGATCAAACGATAGACTATAATAATTTTCAATAATACTTTTAAAAATCGTAAAAAGAAAGAATTCGTAAACATGCATGTTTACATCGCTTTGCATTTTTATAAGTTTACACATTCACATCAAATCCATGGTGGCATTTAAAGGTATCGTAGGAGCCACTCGACCAATTTCGTCTCCTGAAATGGTCAGAGTACTTACTGATGGCTCATCGGCGCTAGTTCTGCCATCCGCCGCTCGCGCGCTATGCATAACTCCCGGACGCGCACGCGCGACTCATTTGTCTTAATTATGATATTTTGAAAAAACGCAAATATATTTTTCCGCTGTGATTTAAAAGTAAAATATTGAATAATTTGGAAACCGCATCGCATTAAATAATAAAGACATCAAGTACAGTCGCTTAAAAAATCAAGACGTTCAGGAATTCGAGTTGGCCGAATTGGTGAGTGTGAGGCGTGGCGACGCTTCAGCCCCAACGTTGGTGGAGTCCGCGGAGTGGAGCAGATTTCGCTTTTTTAATAGACAAACTGGATAATTTCAAAGTTTTATGTTAATACATGGATAGATTAAAAGCAGTTGGTTGGGATCGCGACCATCATACACATAGTAATAAAATAAATATCTTTACAATGATTTTCTTTTGGTTTGTCGTGTTTCAGGATCTGTAAAAACTTTAATATCCCGGAGTGGTGGAGGATTGAAGACGAACTCGATCGTTTCAATAATAAGAACACATACCGAGTTCTAGTGATATATTACTTTTAGATTGATGCTTAATGTAATTTCAGTACGAATAACAATTTTTTTTTTAACTGACTGCACTGTTAGCCTTAGGGGCCCCATCCAAAAACAGAGCCGCTGCGGTTTTTACAGTTTCACCGAACTTGGGGACTTGGGAAAGTTGTAAGGACGACTCGCACGAGGGTGCCAGAGTGGCGGACCTCGGCTCGGGCGGTCGTCGCGAGTGCGAAAAGGTCGCGATCTATCTAATTTCCTACTCCTACAAATTCAAGCTAACTAACATATACTCATATGCACATCCCCCTACTCCTGGGAGGAAGGAAGGAGCCATGCGTATGTGTATTTAGTGATCGGAATGGTTTTTCTACACTAACTAGCGCAAAAAAAGAAAAAAAGGTCTCTTACAGAACCTATGTACCTGTGTGGTGTGCACGTGTGTGGTTCATACGTGTGTAACGTTGTATGTGGGTAGCTAAGTGTTGCACGTATAGTGTCATTTGAATCACGCGGGCGGCTTCCTGACCCAAGGGCTTCACTCCGAGGAACGGACCTAGGCTTGGGTTGCAGCTAGAGAGGGTGGACGTGGCGGGTGTGCGGGAGCGAAGTTGACCGCCCGTCCTCTGCGGAGAGAACGGTGGTTACGCGGGCATGGGCGGTGGCACGCTTTGTTTAGAGAGGCGGTGGAATAGAACGCGTTTGCTGTTTCGATTTGATCGAGCGGGTCAGAGAAGATGTTGCGCGGCCGGCGTGTATTGGGGTCCGGAACATAGGAAGCTGCCGCTTTGATTAGCGAATTCGCGTGGTTCGACGCGGTGTCGAAATACGAGCGAGAAAGGTGTTTAGCATAAGCATGTATCGAAGGAAGGTCCATATCTCTATGGAGATCTTCCATACGAACATACCAAGAGGCGCCGGTAAGGTGATGAAGAAACCTATTCTGGATGGTTTGTAAACGTTTCCAATTATATCTTGACATATGTGCGAACACAACGCAGCTTTATGTCATTATCGGTCGGTCGAATAACAATTTCGGACTGCAATACGTAACCCGTCAAACGATAATCTTGACACCGCGATCTACGATATTAAATAATTATTAAGCGCCTCTTAGTCGTTCACCGTTGAACCAATGTGACGCGATACACGGTGCAGTCCCTGAATTATATAGATCACCCGATGTTTTTTTAATATTCACTAAGATTTTTCACATCTGCGGGGCGTCCCGTGACGGCCAATTCTTTTTTATTAATTTTCAATTTATTTTATTAATGAGATTTTATACGCAGGATATACATATATTATGTTATTTCTCATTTGATGAGCTATATTATAAGAATAATAAATAGCCTTTATTTAATTATCTTAATCTTAATATCTCAACGTTACAATAAATACATTTTTTAATCATTTCATATCAGTACGTGAAGATTGTCTTGGTTTCCAGCATATGCCTCCTCTAGAGTTTGCCGCCACATTAAGCGGTTCTGTGCTTGTCTTCTCCAAATAACACCAGCTATTTTTGTAACTTCTACCTCCCATCTTCGACGCTGTCTTTCTTTCTTTGCGATTGCCTTGGATACCACTCTGTAATATCTCTAGACCATTTATCGTTATAACTTCTAATCATATGACCTGCCCACCTCCATTTTAATAATGTCAGTAATTCTACTTTGGTTTCTTGAGTTTTATCTTGTCTCTAACGTTTAATGTTGAGTATGCTTCGTTCCGTACTGTGTTGGCAAGTTTCCAGTTTGCCTGTATTATGATTTGTTAGACTCCATGTTTGGCATCCATACGTCATGACAGGTAAAATACACGAATTGAATATTTTTCCTTTATCTCTGAGTGATACGTGAAGGTTGTTCATAATCTTCTTTAAAGACTAATATCATTGTTTCCTTTTTCTTTATTTTTATGATCTTTTGTAAATATGATCTGTTTAAGGTAAGTGTATTCTTCCAAATATTCTAATTTTTACCGTTGACCGTCATTAGTCTTTTTCTAGATTTGTGATTACTTTAGTTTTTGCACTATTCACTGACAGTCCCATTTTATCATTTTCATACACAGCTGTACTAACATTTCCTGCACGCTTTTTGAATTTTCAGAAATTAGTATTAGATCGTCTGCAAACTAAGTGGTTTAATCGCTTCCATTAATATTTATTCCGTAATTGTTCCATTTGAGACGTCTAAATACATATTCAATAACTGCTGAGTAAAGTTTGGGAGACATGGGATCCCCTTGTCCCACTCCGCTTTTTACAGGAAAATATTCCCCTTTTCTTTCTGTTCGTATTTTAGCTCTCACGTAGGAACATGAGACATATACAGGAGTATATGTTGCTAATTAGTTTTATATGTTTTATCTTTTGTTTGTGTTTGTAGAGCTACCCAAATTTTTGAGTGTTTTATCGATTCAAATGCTTTATTTATAACCCACGAGTGCTGTTTTATAAACTATCAATAATATGGGTAAAAATAAAATTACAGGAAGAAAATAATTACTGCGTAACAAACGCGTGCGAAGCCGCGAGGCACCGCCAGTACAAATATAATAAGGCGCAAGCGGACGCAGATGATAATGCTACAGTTATACCTAGCAACGATAATGGATCAGTGATCAGTGGTAGCGAGTTAGTGACCTCTCTCAGATAGATACTCCTTTAGCTTAACATTTCTTTCTAGATTGAACTTAGTCTACAAGCACATAGTCACTTCACGTCTTAAAATCATAATATAATGAACGAACGGTTCGCTTTTCATGCGACGATCCAAGCCTTATATTTAAATTAAACGTTCCAAAGCAACTGAACCAATATAAATAATCAGAACAGAAGCAACGGGAGAAAAATAAGAAATAAACTTCATACAAAGATAGATTTTATTCAGAGTATATAGAAACTATCTTAGTGCAGTGAGGGTTCCTGAAGTTCAAGAGACAACATCACCACATGTACAGTATTTAAATAAATATTTTCGTTGTATTGTAAAACATATCGGAACGAGACGACACGTCGACGCGAGCTGCTCGGAACACACTTATATTGGAAGTTAAAGGAGTCGCACGTACATTATTCGTGTTTACTAAAAAAATCTAATTTTACTTTCGATTTAATATTTCCTGAGAGCGTTTTTAAGTTTTTGTGAAATTACTCATTGTTGCGAACTCCATCGCGGTACCCGCGCGGGAATACCGATGTACGTATTTCAAATAAACGTTGTTATTTATTATTATGTATTTCAATTCCTCCACATAGGTATTTAGTAGTTAAATTTCATATTGAAGGTAACATTAATATTCCTCAGATTGTAACATATCTGTATTAGCCACAGAGATCTATATTATTAGCATTTATATTTTACTAGCAAACCCGGTCACGCGTTTCTGTGCCGCCATGCCGCGGCCGTGTTGGAATCCATAGGGATCATTGATCTGATCGCTATCAAAGTTTACAGGATCACCCGCTGGCCTAATATGGAGATTGACTAAAAATGTTTTGCTCCAGGATACAAACATCGATTTTCATCTATAATAAAAACCTCAGAATACAGAACAAACCAGAAGCCGCGTTCAAGAATAATTACATACGCTGCACTATGTCCAAAAACAATACGTACGTCCCGCACCTGCCCCACTTCCCATACGCATAATGTTGCTAGCTAGGGAGCGGTTTCCCACTTTTTGGGGTAGTCTTATAACACTAAAGAAAAGATATTTATTAAAAAATATTTATTTATTTACATGGATGACTATAAATAGAATACGGCTTCAATAACGTCATTTCGTCATTAACGTCATTTTTTATCTTGCCAGTATACATAGGTTTCTTTTTATTGGACGTTTTTTTTATAAATATTATTAATAATATCAACTGCTAACTACATCTGTTGAAAGTAAATCGTAAACGTCGTTGTTAATGTAGCGATTGTTTTTTAATTTTTTTTAATATATTTTTTAAAGATTCGTACTTCTTGGCAAGTCTTTTGTATTTTTGTTGTAATGTTTTCATTCGTCGAACATGTTTTTCACAAAATAATTGTTTTCGTCGTAATTGAGATTTAAGTTTGACTTTTCTCGGCGAATCAAACACAGATTCCAAATCAGAAATATTGACATCACCGATCTCTGAGTTCGATCGCGCAGGAGATTGTGGTTGTGTAACCTGAAATGAAAAACCTTAAGTTGTATGTTGTTGTATTTGTCACTTTGTGCCTGAGCTTGCAAATGTTCATGGGCCTTACTTAGTTTATTTTACATTTATTACTGTTACTACTAGTGTTTATTTACTACACTAGTTTACTTGTAACTAAGTATATCGATTAAGTGCCTTGTTTGCTTTTCAATATTATAAAAAAAAATTAAACATTATTATCATAGGTGGGTACGCACATTGTCCGATGTCGAAGGTTTAGACGTTTCTATGTGTAACTCGGAAAATTCTGGTGTCAAGACCAAATACTGAAATAGAACGTTAGTATTAGATTATTCATATATTTAATTCACCGAAGTTTCATTAGCCCGGAATCTGAAATTTGCGCCCGGTTTAGGCTCGCCCCTTATCACGATGAGGGACGGATAAGCCCGACGAAAAGTGGGCATACTTGTTATACCTTTGCATATCGGGGATTACAGGCGTGAGCATATATATATATATATATATATATATATATAAAAAATAGCAAAACTACTTCAAAATACATGACAAACATTTTCACCAGGAGGGATGCAATATAAATATAGCAATTATTATGACTATATCTACCTTAGTTGGATTAGCTGCTTTCTTTAGTCTTTTCAAACCACCTTTTGTACCATAAAAATATTGTGCTTCAAAGTGAATTGAGCAAAGTACGCTCCGGCTTGATGGTTTCCAAAACTCATCTAGCCGTGCTCTTTGTATGACTTTCGTCCAGTCCGATTTTCTATTTTCATCAGCAGGGAAACTAAAATTACAAAGGTTCTATATACACAAAAATAGTAAGTATTCTACACGAGTATTAAAAAATAAATGGGTAAAATTTTCGATGAAAATAAAATGGCAACACTTAAAAAATGGACGCGTCATTTTCTGAATGCAAAATAAATTAAACAATTAAATAAATATACCTTAGAATGCGCTACTTACAGATGAAATGTGATCCCATCCTGTTTTTTATAATCCCTGCAGCATTTTTACATGTAGGAACAACACAAGACGACATTTTAAAATTAAAATTGGCACTTGTACAATACGTCACGACGCGCTACTTACAAAGGAGTGACTAATCGCAACAACGTCAAACCACTCTATTTAAGAGTGGTTTTTGTATCTTCAGTTTTATGTGCGTTCGCGGTTTCTGGTTTTTTCTGTATTCTGAGATAAAAACAAGAAAGAAGAAGAAAATTTCTGAGCTCAGTAGCATCATCTATTTAGAATTTTGAACTCCCGATATTACTTATAAAGTATTTACTCGTGTGTGAGTCCTTCCGAAGTTGGCCATAACACATCGCTAGCTATATTCAATATAAATTCATTGAAACTAAACCGTTCTGAATATACCACTCCTTGCAAGGGAATAACTTCCCCGGCAAAGCTGTTATCTATATGACAAGCAGTACGCGACAGAGGCAAGGTCGCGGCCGACCGGAACCTAAACGATTATGAACATTATCGTAAACGTATAATCCGGCTCATGAAATTGCCTCCCACTCTCATTCTGTATCGTGTTTATTTCGCCTAATTATAATACAATTATCATTCATTAACTTTGCTTTGAACATTTATTTAAAAACATATTCTTTTCATTTTTATCCAAGACAGATAACAGAGAAGTTTGTATTGACGGAGCAGGTCCACAGTATAGGCGTATTTCATTTGTATATAGTACTAGGGCGGCCCATGAACCAGGGCGGTCCCTAATCTAGGGCGGCACATCGACTACGGCGGCCCTTGAACCTTTACGACAGGTTTATTTTGATAGACCGATCCCAATAATACGAACATACAGCGCATCCGCACTGTATGACGTTCTCTGATAAAGTGTGTGGCATCATTTTTTTTTAGAACTGACTGTACTGTTAGCCATATGAGCGCTGGAGCCTTAGATGGTTTTTACAGGTTCACAGGGCTTGAACAACAAGTTCGCACGCGACCGTCTTTATGTGGCGTCAGACGTTGGCGGGGACGAGGTAGCACGTCATTACGGCGTTAAGCTACATAATATATTGAAGTAAAGAGTATGTTGTCTTAGTAGTGTTTTAGCCATCATTTCTTAAATAAATAAATTAATGGTAATTGAATTACAAAGCACTTAGTATTTTACGTATTTAACATATCTATCTCATTACGTTACGTTTTAATACATTTTAATATTATCAATCGAGTTCATAATCTTGAACGAACACATGATTGATTTGATTCGATGCTCCGGGAGACAAATGTTGAAATCTCTTTTAAAATATTGTTTCATTTGTACAATAAATTGGTGGTTTGTTTTAACCAATTTTTTGTTTGATATATTAGTTTGATTAATCTAAAATGTCTAAACTATACCATTATATTCATTTGGAGACTGAAAGCATAATTTATATGATTTTATGTAATAAATTATGTACAAATTGGTAAATAACTGTAATAAATATTAAATGTTAAATATAATATACCTTTCCGATAGTTTAAATCGTTTTTACTAAGTCGAAACAAATAAATAGTACAACGTAACAGACACGACACGAATGTAGGCGCGCTGTGTGCCTTGGACGAGGGCCAACGTTTTGATAAAACCCACAAAGGAATATTACCGAAAAACTTTGAAAATTCCAAAATATATTTTTATATCTTATGCAGTTCTATGGCAGAGCTAGGATCATTGAACACAGTGTTCTTTGCCACAAATATGCTTAAATTATTTATTCATGTATAAAAATGATTTGAATAGTTAATAAAATCTATAATTACTTTAAAACCAACGACTTCCACAGATATTAGAATTAGTTGTATAGAATGTTTATAGCATGTGCAGGAATACGAGAAGTGTTAACGCAATATGTTTCTGGGCGAGTGTCTCGGGTGTGTGCGGTCAACTCCTATCGCAAGCTCTATTGACTTAATTACCTATAACTAGCAAAATATTTCCTCCAACCTATATTGTTGCTGAATTGTTGTTTTTGAAGTTTCTCCCAAGTACCTTAGTGCCTGACTTACAGCGCACAATTCACAGCGCGTGAAAGATTATTATAAACACCGCACAGACTAATAGTTCTCAGAGACAATCAATTGCAATTGACTAAAGGGTACTTTGATTTACGTGATAGCAACCGAGAAACTGATTTGCAATTGATGGGGTCAATTGCTTGTTATTTATTTACTAGCTCTGCTCCAAGGTTTCACCCGTGTTCATGGTATCCTATAAACACCGCGCCGCCAACGCACCCATGTAGTCTATCATAATTGATCTTCCCGCAAGTAGAATTTTTTTTTCATTATCTTCTAAACTATGTGTCCAAATAGCATACTCTAAAGAGCAAAATTTAACTTCATAAAATTGTCTTTATGATGAAGTAACTTAAGGATTAATATGCCATATCTAAAAATAATGCTTATAAGTTCACTTTTTAATTTTCAACAAATCTATGGTCAAAATACCTTATTGTGACTTATTTATAAGAGATAGGCATATACTATCGCTGACTTGGATATATTAAGAATCAATATTATTGTAAGAAATTGTATTTCCGTATGATTAACGATTATGCCAGCGCACACGGATAAAGCAGCTCGGGAATTTTTCTAATAGAATTGGTAGTTCCAGAGGTTTGCATGTTTAAACAAACAAACGAACAAATAAAAAAACTTTTCCGCTTTATTATATTAGTATAGATAAAACAACTGATAGTGGTGGTGTTTGAATGCAACGACGAAGTGTTGCGATATTTTAGACATACATTAAAAACTCGACAGTTATTGAAGAAGAAGTTGAAAGCAGTATGTTAAGAAGAAAAAGGAGTTCTATATTTTAATCACTTTTGTGAACATTGTATTGAAACCATAGCATTTTCTTATTAACAATTTCCAAAATGTATACAATAGTTTCTTTAAAAGAGGTAAAGAGCCACTCTCTGTTTCGTCGAGTTTACAAACACCCTACAGACTTGTTTATATGGCACGTGCGATTTTTCAAATATACCTGCAAATAATTCAATTTTACAACATGAAAATATAACTGAAATGGGGGCCAATTCAAGCGTACAAAATGTTTTTTTTCCTTAAAACGTAAATATATTTAAGCAGAGTACCAGAACATTAACAACTAACTTGTCACCTGAAAATATCACGAATAAGATAAGAACTTGCAGTTCATGAGGTGATGAGAAATGATGATACTCGCTAACCCATCGAACTGATACAATTTAAGAAAGTGAAATGTTCTGGAATAGAAAGATTATGGTCCTTCCTACTTTTACAACTGCAATGTGAACTGTAAGGCTTGGCAACGTCATCAAACACTATAATAATTCTCAATTTTTTATTGGTGTTTGTAATAGACAAAACCAGCTTACGTGATATCGAAAGTGCGATGTTGCCAAATTGAACAGAATCGCGTGTAGATAGAGGGAAGCTGATTTATTTGCTTTACGTTATTAAAGGCTCACATCGGTTGACCTCCTGAAATAAAAAATTACCGCTAACATTTTCTTCATAGTTAAAAATGGAAGGCATTAGATACAGATGCCGCGCGATCGCCGAGGGTTACGAGGGAGGGGGCGGAGGGAGGGTTGGCAGAACACGGTTGATTTCACTAAGGCCGGTGTCGGATGTCGGAGGCAGACGTCAGGCCATTCACTTGGAACTATTCCATTTATCAAGGTATTAGGTATATTATGCAATTGTTGGTTTTTTTCCTAACTTAGTTTATTTCGTTTCTATTTAGCATAATATTTGCGATGTATGTACCCAAGTTTATTTTACTTCTATCTGCTTCCCGTAGATGTAACTCTAAACCATTTACTCCCACCGAGAAGAAAGGGAGTCAAAATTTGAATATAATGGAGTTCTTTGCTAACTCTGGCGCGATGTAATGTCTAATTCATTATTGGAGCCTGGCAAGAGACGGATCCGCGACCTCGGTGCCTGTTATCTAAAGCCGATAATAGCAACTCAATTTAGGTTTTTTGATGAGAAACTTTTAGGAGAGGGAGCGCGCGTTGAAAAAAATTATAACGGTTACGGAAGTTACGTAAAAGTTCTGAAATGTATAACATTGATTATCATATTATAAAGTAGATGAATTATGAAGGATGTTAACGAAAATAAGACGATTCCTGGATATTCCATCCGCCCGCGCCATTGAGTACACGGTCAGTATTATAATCAATATTTATACTTATAAGTAGAGTGAGTCGATATACTACTCTGTCAAAAAAGTACCGAGAAAAGATCAATACGCAAAATGTTAGTCATTCATCCAAATTTATTTTATCGCCTTCATAGTATGCTTCTTCAGAAACGATACACTTACGCCAACAAATAAGCAGTTTTTAAACGCTTTTTCCGGAATTGAGTTTAATCTCGCCGCGAATTCACTTTTATGTTTTCTACCGAATGAAAATGGGTTCCACGAAGTGGTAATTTTAGTTTAGGAAAAAGAAAGAAGTGAATAAGGTGGTTGCTCGACGGTATTTGCGGAGTTTATGGTTAAAAATTCGTTCACAATAATGCCCTTGTGCGAAGGTGCATTATCGTGGCACAAAATCCAAGAAATTTATTTCCACAGATCTGGCCTTTTTCGTCGAATTTGCTCTCTTAAACGTCGCATAACGCTCAAATAATATACTGTACTAGCTGTGCCCGTGGCTTCGATCACGTGGACTACAGAATGCCCGCGCGAATCTTGTTACCCCGCTCCCGGCTATTTTAAAGACAAAAATGCTTATTGTGGGTGTTTCTTAGAAAATAGATATACTCTCCCGGATTTTTTTGTAGGTCTTTTTAATGAATATAATTATGTAGTACATTAATTTGCTATATCTCTTATGAATTACTCAGCATAAGCCATTTAAGCATCCGAATTGATTCACCATGAGAGTTTTTTTGTTATAGGTATCGTATATACTTTCATATGCATTCAGTAAAAAACTGTTATGTTGACATTATAAACAGACACTTCAATTTTATTGATTGTATAGATTTATCATTTGACCTTCTGGTAATATCTGAGTGCACAACACCGCGATAGTCAAACAAAACAATCAACATGACTTTGGCTTGTGATTGACTTTGACATGGTTTTTTCGGTTTCGGTTCAGTTGGAGGCGCCACTTCGAAGCTTGTTAACTAGTTTGCATTTCGAACTCGTAAACCCACGTCTCGTTACCAGTTTCATGAATGTTGGGTCGGAATGGACTCGTTCTAGCATGTCTCAGCGACTCTTATTCGATTGAGTTTTTGGAGAAAATTCAGGTCTTTTGGGACTAGCCGAGCGGCAACATGTCTCATACCCAAGTGATTATTTAAAATGATACGGATCGACTCTTGAGACACAGAAAATTCAGCGGCTATCTCTTTCAAACTTGTCACTATTTCCTTCACTTCTGCGATGTTTCAGTTGAGTTGAAGACTTTCATGGTCTACCAGGGCGAGGCAAACCTTCCAGCATATCTCGACCGCTTTTGAACCTCATAAGCACGTGTTTTTCATCAAGTCGATTCACCATAAGCCTTCTGTAACATTTTCAGTGTCTCAGAACACGAAGTTCCTTTGGCGATGCAAAATTGAAGACAAACTCTTTGTTCGATGTTTTTGTCTATTATAAAATTAGCAATACACACTAGATGTGATCTAACTAAAATAGCTCTGTATTTAATCTAAATGACAGATGCAACTCAGACTCCGAACCAAAATGAATAACAGTTGTGCCAACTGCCTATCTATATATATTTTTTTTTTTTTAAATTGGCCTTAATTCTAAACGCAACACAAGCTTGTACTTTCACCATATTAACGAGACAGAACTGTTCCTGTTCAATCTCTTGGCACAATAGTTAGGGTTACTAGCTCTGCCGCTCTACTAGGCCTATCTATACTGTTACGACCTGTTACAACCCGATTAAAATATAGAAAATCCTGTTTCCGAAATATCTCGAAGCAACTACAACATTCTCAGGACTTCGAAATAATGTTAGCGTCGTAAACGACCGTGGCGCATGTGTGTGTAAAAGGTTGGACCGATTTTGACGGGACTTTCACTGATAGAGAGCTGATGGTATAGGGAGTAACTTAGGCTACTTTTATTTTACAAAAAGAATCAGGGTTCCGAACAAATAAAAAAAAACTGGTCATGGTGAATCAATTCGGACGCTTAAATGGCTTATGCTGAGTAAATCATAAGAGATATAGCAAATTAATGTATAAAATAATTGTAAACATTAAAAAGACCTACAAAAAAGTCCGGGAGAGTATACATCTATCTTCTAAGGAACACCCACAATAAACATTTTTGTGTTTCAAGTAGCCGGGAGTGGGGGAGCAAGATTCGCGTGGACAAACTGTAGTCCACGTGAGCGAAGCAACGGCCACAGCTAGTTATAAAACAAATTATATTAAATGGATTGAATGATAAAGTTTAGAAAACAAAACTCAATAAAGTATATCATAAATCTTTATAAGCAAAATAACAATACAATGCGTTTTACATATTATATGCCGAAAGGAAAACGTGATAACTAGGGTTACCAACTTTAGTGCATGAATTTCTGGGAAAGCAAACATAACTCGCTAACAACAGTGTCTTCCAGTTATTAATATAAATATCCTTGTAAAAATCTACGATCTACAACAATGGTATATTAGGATGTTTTGATAAATCTGTTGTTTCGATAGATACAAAAAGTGAAAACTGATGGGTGATGACATGTTTATGTTCACTTCTACTCCAAAATAAATTTACTTTGGAATGCACCAAAAGTGCGTTCACGTCTACTTAAGCCAAAAAGCTTAGCCGTAGGTAAAACGGGACAATTGACGTCTTACATACACCTTTTGCGAAACGCATCCCTTAAAGTCGTGTGTCAACCACCGCTGACACGGGGACGTCAACGAGGACGAGATTATTTCGGGCCGAAGTCAAGATGATGTGACGGCGATCGTATGTGCATCGTGACGATCTCGATGTCATTCAATTTTATCAATTTTCAATTTTATCTTTGGACACATTTTTTGATTTTATCCCACACACATTCTTTACTTTCTACAATATGTATTAATGAATAAATTTCGTATTTAAATTTCTTGTCCATTTTTATTATTAAAAATATATTTTTGATTTTAATAATCAAAGCAATGTACCTTGAAAACAGAAACCGGTCGCGTCGATCTACTCTACAGTCGGAGTGCGCGGGCCTGGTGCGGGACGGGTGCGGGACGGGTGCGGGACGGGTGCGGGACGGGTGCGGGACGGGCGCGGGACGGGCGCGGAGCGGGATAGCGACGGGGGCGCTCGGGTAACGGCTTGCGGTGGACAAACGGCCTAATGGCTTATGTAGCTTGTTTTGCCATAACACTGTACATTTATAGTAATACATTGCTAGCCACGAACATCATACGTGTAGCCATAATGAATATTATGAATTGAACTAAAAAAGGAGGTAGTGTTTGCATACTATATTGTTTATAGAAATGGCTAAATAAAAGTAAAAAGTCAATACATGCTTTTGGGATCATCCTATTTTGATTCAAAAAGAACAACATGGCGGATTCGTGGATACACTTTATAAAGATCTACGAAAACATGACTTTGTTTTGTGATTACCTTCGGATGAATATTAAAACATTCGACAATTATTAGATATACCAATTTTAAGCAAACTCGAACCTTTTCAAAGTTAAACTCAATATTTTCATTATTACTACACATATAATGTTCGTGGCTAGCACTCTATTACGAAAAAGGTACAATGATATAGTAATAATACGGCGCGGCGCCGCGTCGCGTCGCGCGTCTTTACGAGCCTTAAGAGTTCAAACACGGGACGTCCCGGCTCTCGCAGAACGGTTGGCAACCCTAGTGATAACGTAATTTGATTATTATTATAAATTACAAAATATTTTATGGGTTTAAATATTCAAGGGGATATTTGCTGTGGAGTAACAATTTAGAAACAAGATAACTTTATAATTAATTTTATATTACAGAGTGTTATCAGTCGAGTCGAGACGCCCCGCTCCGCCCCGCCCCGCGCCGCGACTCGCGCCCGCAACAAATTACTGCACAAATAGTTCCGCGTGAATTAGTTCTGTTATCTGTACGAGCCGCGTACACTCTGGTCCGGATTTCATGTTTACTGTATCAATGCTTACTGTGTGTATGTGTGTGTGTGTTATTACATAATTATATTTATAGTTATCTAATGTTACATTTATGTAATTAAAATAGAAAACCGCGTTGTGGTTCACGTGACGTTAAATGGTCACTGAGTTGATGCGGTCAAACGGGATAAAAGTGCTGTTCGCAACTGTATCAACTCAATGCAACAATTGTATTATACAAACCTTTTTAAACATTCAAACTAAAACTGATTTTATATAAAGAATATAGAATGTTGTTGCCGCGTCTGGTACGCGTCCAGTACAATGTGAACACGCATAATACTATTTTTAACATATTAATGTGATATATATATCAATTTAACATTTGAACAAGAATGATGCATTCTAATTAAAGTTTTCGAGTATTCTTGATCTCTTTTTTTTTTGTTAAAGTATAAATCATGTTTGCATATGCCATTCACTGTTACTAAATCAGCAAACAGAAACACAATAAAATATTATCTACTCTAAGTAAAAATAAACAAGTGAGGTTCGAAAATGAGGTACTAACTATTATCCGTCAAAAACGTAAATAAATACGCAATGTCCATAGTTACTAAACACTACATTGTAATTAGAATTACTAGTATTCAATTTGAGAAAAAAAAAACTAATAGAAAGGTGATACAAATGCATCTGTTATACAAAATATTACACGATACATTAATAACATTTCATACATAAATTTCATGGAAAGAAGTAAAAGAAATTAACTTATAACACTTGGAGCTATTCATTCGGGTGAGCAATATGTTAAAGAGGGTATGAAACCCAAAAGTTATGGGTTTTTACTGATCCAATAATACATTAGCGATATTATACAAACAAGCGGAGCGAGTCGGCTCGAGATAAGGGAAACGTTAATATTATCGTTCACGATAAAGATTTTATTTTAAACTAGCTGTGCCCGTGACTTCGCTCACGTGGACTACAGAATTCCCGTGCGAATCTTGCTCCTCCGCTCCCGGCTATTTCAAGGATAAAAATGCATATTGTGGGTGTTCCTTTGAAGATAGATGTATAGTCTCTCTGTCTTTTTGTAGGTCTTTTTAATGTCTACAATTATTTAATACATTAATTTGCTATATATCTTATGATTTACTCAGCATAAGCCATTTAAGCGCCCGAATTGATTCACCATGACCAGTTTTTTTTTATTTTGCGGAACCCTAATTCTTTTCTATATGTATACAAATTAATAAAATTGCATATCGTTTATAAAAACAAACCCTTATACACGATGTAAAAAATCAAACAATATTCAGTACAAAAATCGTGACAGTGCCATCTCTTATCAATACAAAAAGTAACCAGAAAATAGTTGATTTATTGATATATCAACTGATCTATACAATTAAATAAAAATGAAGTGTCTGTTTGTAATGTCAAAACAACAGTTTTTTCGTAAATGCATTTGAAAGTGTATACGATACTTACATTAAAAAAAAAAACAATATTTACATTTTTTTTCTGTCTGCCTGTCTGTTGGTTCCAGGTAATCTCCGAAACGGTTGGACCGATTTTGGCGGGACTTTCACTTCTATATAGCTGATGTTATAGGGAGTAACATTAAGCTACTTTTATTTTAGAAACAAGAATTAGGGTTCCGCACAAATAAAATAAAAACTGGTCATGGTGAATCAATTCGGGCGTTTAAATGGCTTATGCTGAGTAAATCATAAGATATATAGCAAATTAATGTATTAAAATAATTGTAGACATTAAAAAGACCTACAAAAAAAACAGAGAGACTATACATCTATCTTTTAAGGAACACTCACAATAAGCACTTTTGTTTTTAAAATAACCGGGAGCGGGGGAGTAAAATTCGCGCGAGCATTCTGTAGTCCACGTGAGCGAAGCCATGGGCACAGCTAGTTGTAAAATAAAAGTAGCCTAAGTTACCCCCTATATAATTCAGCTATCTACCAGTGAAAGTCCAGTTAAAATTGGTCCAACCGTTTCGGAGATTACCCGGAACAAACAGACTGACAGACGAATATTAAAAAAATGGGTATTTTGTTATAGGTATCGTATATACTTTCATATGCTTTTAACTAATAAAAAGCTGTTAATTTGACATTACAAACAGACACTTCAATTTTATTAATTGTATGTATATAGATATACTGAAAAAAAATATAGTATGTTTCAAATGTATACATTTATTAAGGAATATTTTTAGTGCATAATAGACAGATAACGATGATAATGACTGTTAGAGCAAGCATATTACTTTTCTAATATTTCCTGCCTCGGCCACACTTAGCGCCATCTAGAAACATAAAACTAAAACACGCACACAACCAGTGACAGTAAAAAAAACGCGTCGCCATACGGGAGTGCATCGAACTTATCGAGCTCCCTTATAAAAGTCATCAAATTAAAAAAAAAGGAAAAAAACATTCATTGATTTCGGAGTTCACAAACCCCGGGGTTTCATAGTGCGTGAGGCGCAGTGCCTTGAAACCACATAAAACCAACATCAGCGAAACCGAGATGAATGGCCGACATACATTTCTTACCAAATTCCTTTCCCGCATGCTGGGGCCTAAACAATACAATAACAAATTGACAATGACATACCAAGTCTCGTTCAGAAAGAAATAAAGGTTGCAGTCTGCGATCTGTTTTGCGCCTAGACATTTTGGAATTTTGCCTATTTATTTATTTTTCAATAAAAGTATAGTCGTTTCGCCTAATATAGTAGGATACTATATTATATAGTAGGGTTAGCAAACCTAGTGGTAACCCCCCCCCCCCCCCCCCCCCGTATAAAACAATTTAAAAATCCTGTGGGTTATGTACGGAATCGGAATATACTCCGTTAAGTGAAAAAATAATTCAATACTTCCAATATCAATAAATAAATGTTGATAATCACACTCCCCGCGCCCCCGCCCCCGCCCTCGCCGGCACCCCAGCCACTTCAGTCCGGCTTTAACAACGCTAACGTTCATTTCTATTGTGCCTAAATATATTGAAACGTTTTATTTCGTTTAAATCCCTAATCCTCTCCCCCGAACTCCGCTACGCTTCCTCCCTTCAACATTGCTCCCACTCCAACCGACGAGGCTCGGATAAAAACCAGTTCAATTATCCCACGACAAGAATGTCAGATTTAATTTCCCATCTACATAAGTTAATACAATGGAATGAGTTCAGGATTGAGTTGAGACGTCGCCGCGTCGTGTCGTGTCACGTCGTGTCGCGTCGTGTCGCGTCGTGTCGCGTCGTGTCGCGTCGTGTCGCGTCGTGTCGCGTCGTGTCGCGTCGTGTCGCGTCGTGTCGCGACTCGTGAGCGACTACGTAATATCACAGGTTACACATAAACACAATACAGTTTAAAGGTTTACCCTGTGACTCGAGAATACTTACCATTATGAACTCTTGAAACGTTTTGAAATGTTCAAAGAAAATACAGGTCAAATTTTTAACAATAAAGTTAACTAACTTCAATGATTTTAGCGATTTACCCGTGGTGTTTCTTCGAAGTCGAAGGTCCATTGCCGATGTAATTGAAAAAGGACTACCTTTGAGGTATTCCCTCGCGAATCACTAAAGAACAAATTCCAGGAATATGGTTTATTAACTTTGCCCTCCCATTAAATCCTTAATAACTTAATGTATATTAGAAAAACTTATTCAAGCTAGATTTTGTCAAAAATCAGCAGAATGTGAATACTTGAAATGGAGATAAATTAGTTGGTTATTAATCTTTATTCAATTTAAGCCCAAATAAGGCACTTATGAACCTCAAAACACTACTGCCGGTTCGGAAAACGTCCCAGACGTCGAGAAGAACCGGCAAGAAACTCGATCGGGTTTTTTTTTTCAACTGTACAAGTGTTAATATAATAGGTACAATAATAAATAATAATTTAGTTGATGCACAGAGATGAAGTCACTTCCAGACATCACTATCATTCACATAATGATCCATTTTATAATAATTTTTTGACAGTAAATCTCGCCTGTTATGGTCCTTGAACTTGTTATACGTCAAATCAATAATTTGCTTCGGAATCTTATTAAAGAACTTATCACAGTTAGCGCGTTCAAATAAACAAATAACAAAACAATCTCTAGAGCGGTATTAATTTGTGGCAGCAACTTAAACGGTAGTGAGTCAGCCAAGTTCGCAAAAGAAAATAGTACTCTTATAACGGTGCTTTCATTATTCCTCTAATAGATGGCGTTGTTCCAATTTACACGATTTAGCGTTGTATTATTACGATTTATTGGAGTTTACAAAAAACTATAATTGTTAATTGATTTTAAACGAAATAATACTCATAACCCTTATCGAACTTCAAATACAATGACGTTTCCACTCTCTCATCAATAGATGGCGCTATGCAGCTTTTCAAAAAGTTATAATATATATCCCAACAAAAAACATATAAATTTGAAAAGCGGCCAAGTTTGAAGTTAGAAACGTTCGGGGCAGGTAGTCGTTGTCACCGATAATAGAGCTGAGATCTAACGGATGCCAAGTATCATAGCTGTTCCTTTAATTATAGCAGTAGGAAAGTACGTTCTTCATTTCATTTATAATACAAAATAATTCATTAATTTCTTTGTTATAGGATTTTTAACTTTGCTTAATTTTCTATTCACTTTATAAACACAAAAATGTAGTTGAACATACCTATGGTATTGCGAATCATTCTGTAGATATTGATCTGTATTGCTATTCTGTAAGAACGTTATAAGACCTCGACAGCTGAATCCGCGCTGCGGTATCAAGTTTGTATTCTCTAAAACTCGAAAGTACCGGTGGCGCCACACCGACGAATGCGGAAATGAAATGAACTGTCAAGTGTGAGAATGTTGTCATTAAATGTATGAATTCAGTATTTCTATAGGGAAATTCCCGGCTCGATCGTCAAGTTTCAACACCTTCGAAGGTCGAATCCACTTGTTATTTTAAAAGTAGCCCTAGAACTATCGAGTTTAGTGAGAAATAATATTTAGACGTAACTTGTGTAGTTTAATTTAGTTGAAAAAGTAATACATACATATTCAAAGCCTTTTCATTTTTAAGTAAGTATATAAATAATAAGTATGTACGATTATGTCTCGTTACTTCGTGTATTAATTTTTCATATAGAATCATATTCTTTAGATTTAAACTAGAATCGTCGTCAAGGTGTTGATATACATGGATTAAAAATATTTATTAGGCACAACAACTTTATTAAAAACGTAATTAAAGTATTGAATAGCTACTTCGTAGTTATTTTATTTCCTAGTATTTTATAAAATAAGCTTCTAACGAAATTCTGGAGTTCCGGGTTTTGGAGGAGAAAGAAAATAGCTGCAAAAAAAATGTTTCACAGCACAAGCAAGCATTAAATATCACAGGTGGTGGCCATCAACCACCATCACCTTCACAAGATGATCATTTAATAATGGACCTCTGTCCAAAGGATTTTATTATAGAGACCAATGAATATGATAGTAACTCTATCTTTGCGAATACAGTAAGTTAGTTAGCTTTTATACAAATATATTTTGAACTATAAATAACATGGATACATGTATGTTTATTTGTTTCAGAATAGAACTAACACAAAAACCATTGATTCGAATGAAGTCTTAATTGCTATTGATATGAATGAGGTATATTGACACATAAATTTATAAATAAGTATCTCAGTATATAAAGGTTATATTAATTCATTTATTATTATTATAGGCTGTCAATAAATGCGACGAGTCAATGGTAGAAGATATTACAATGGTTTTGGCAACTGAAAATAATGTGGTAAGCAGATGTAATATATTTATTTATAACTATGTTTGTTAACATTATTAATACAAACTAAACTCTCTTTCTGCATTATATACTTAGGTCCACGTAGAGCCCATACAAAAAAATGAAGATGTGGTCAAAAGCATCCACAATGTTAAAAAAAATATGACCCCGAAATCAAGAAAACGAAGTAGAGAACAGAACAGTTGCCACAAAGCCGAGTAAGTAGAGTTAGCTTTGTAAATAATAATAATGTTTTTATATAATTAAAAGGTGTAGCTTAATCTTACATAATATAACCTCACATATATCAAATAAACGTTGATAAATATTCAATTTTCTTTATTTGAATGAAAATGTTTGTGTATTTACTACTGTACATCATAATATATAGACCATATCTTTTCAGAATCACTCATAAAGGGGCCATTGTTAACTCCAATACCAATTTTAAAAAGCGATGCACAGAATTGATGGAGGAAGAATATGAACTTAAATTGAAATTCCAAAGACAGGAGCTGTGCCATCAAGAATTGCGTCACAAATTGGAGATAGAAATTCTAATGATGGAAAAAGAAAAAAGGCATTAGAGCTGCAACTATTGAAAAAATCTTTAGAATAATATAATTGTTTTTATTTGAAAAAATTCTAATTAAAAATGCTGATTTATGAAGTTTCTCCTTATTATTGTCCCTCTCACAGTATCTCTTGAAATTTGTTGTCTCCTATTGTTAGCGACGCATAAGCCTAAGCGTAATGATATAAGAATAACATTTGTAAATATAAGTTTTAAGGATGAATAATTTGCACAAACGATCAATAATTAAATGTTTGTAATGTTTTAAATATGTTACTATAGCGCGTAGGTATGTAAAGACAGTATATAAGTCATGAAAATGTATGTAATCTAATAAAAATAATCACGTAAAGTACTAAAATAATATATTGTCAATAATTCATATTTTGTAAAAATTATACATGTTTCGCGTGATATAAGTAGAATAGCCTTCCGTATGTATTTTATAACGTGTGTAAGCTCAAATAGTACGTATATAACGAGTCACAAGACGTTTTAAGGTTGCAATGTTTAATGCTTTATATCTCCCGTGTTTATTAACCTATAATGTTAAAGTTAGTGTTTTTGAATAGGTATTTATGTCTACATTAATGTGAAATAGTTTTTATTGTAATTGAATAACTGTAATTAGAGATATTAACAATTTATTGTATTCTGTATACAAGTAATAATAATAATAGACAGAGACAGCAATATTGCAACCACTGCGCATTACCGCGGTTAACGGACCACACCCAAATTTGGTGATGAGCAGTACGGATAGAGACGCCATCGTCCGTCTCGCTCTCCGGCAAACCATATAAAAGGCATTCTGCCGGGGCAAACGAGCGCACACGGGTACCACAAATTGAAGAATCAAGACTCAAGAAACTGGAAGTAACCGTACCCAGAAGATATAGTGTTAAGAAAGTGTATTGTCTTGAAGAATACAGCAAATTTTATTGTGGTGCCTGTGTGTCATTTCTTCGCATCTTCACTAAGTTCAACCCTCCAGCGACCCAGTCCATTCCGCTCCGTGCTACGTCATCGCCGCGCCTACCAGCAGGCACCTCACTGCGTGTGTGTACCTTGATGTTTCGCCCTCTTCACGCCTAGTAGTTTCGGGTGTGAACAGGGTTGGTCACACGTAGTGAGAGGGGCTCGCACGCACTGGTTTCCAGACAGCTGGTTACCGTAGCGTGTTATCCGCCGTCGGTTATATACAGAGTACAAGGGAATCGTTTCCGTCGCGTTCGCGCCCTCGGTGCGCGGTCCCGCTCTGTATAGATTGACGTAGCACATTGTATAATAGGCGGCCGGTTCCGCTTCGGGTCCGCGCTCATTTTAGTTTTGGTCCTTCGAATAGCCGGATTGGGTCCAGTGAACAGTGAAAATGCCTACAGTACGGTCGCCTACGTCGAGTCGCAAGGACGACAGTGAAACCACGACCACAGATTGGTCGTTGAACACGCCGACAGAAACAAGTTCGGCTACCGCCACGTCCGCCACCACCAGAAAAACAGTACCTTCGACTTCGTCGATCCGCACACGCGCTGCAACCGCCGCCGCCGCGTCGCAAGACACAAGAACACCAGCACCCAGGAACATTGGAGGGAGCGAGGAGGCCCCACCGTGCGTTCCTACAGTGCCCGCAGCAAAGGCGTCCAGGGACATTGGAGGGAGAACAGCCCCACCGTGCGTTCCTGCGGCACAGCGCGCCAGGTCGATAAAATCAAGGTCAGTGAGATCGTCTAAATCCCGTATGGCGGAACTAGAGGCGAGGAAAAAATTGGAAATAGCCAAGTCAGCTGCCGCGCTGGCCGAGATTGAACTGGAAATGGTCCAGTGTCAATCTGAAGAGGAGATCGATGACGAAGACATCGAACGCGAAGTGCAATCCACACACATCGAGCAGTGGATAAACCAAAGTGCAACCATCATGGAGAAGCAGGACTGCGAAAAAACACAGGAGGCCTATGTCAAGGTAAGTGACATTGAAAAAATTGCCGATAAAATGGTCACCGCCGTGCAAGCCTCAACACGAGCCGTCGTACCAGCCGCACCGTCGAAGTATGCCGATCTGCCTAGCTTCAATGGAGCATCGGAAGACTGGTTACCGTTCCTGAGAACATATCGGGATTCTGTCGCACAATTTAGCGACACACAGAATATGGCTCGTCTGAGGCACTCCATACACGGCACCGCGAAGGAGAGCGTGCGACAAATGTTGTTCACAGCCCACGATCCTGACGAGGTCATCGCAACATTGGAGAGGAGGTACAGGAATCCGGAGCGTCTTGTCCTGGCCGAATTAGCCGCCATAGAAAAATTACCTCACATAGGGGAATCTTGTGACGAGATATGCGCGTTCGCCAGTCGAGTTAGCAACGCCGTCGCCACAATAAGCGCTCTACGGAAACCGGAGTACCTCTGCTCACCGCAGGTAAGTCGAGACATTGTTCAGAAATTGTCACCATCATTACGGATCAGGTGGTTTGATTATGTCAAGACACACACAGAAGATCCAGTGCTAGTGAACTTGAGAAAATTCCTTGAAAACGAAGCGGACCTGTGGGCAACGTTCGCGCCAGTGGAAGCACCTGCAAAACGGTTCAACCGGCGTGTGCACACCGCGCGAACCGAAGAGAACAGAGGCCAACAAACAATATCCAGTGGCAAGAAATATTGTGCAAATTGTAAAAGTCGCGAGCACTGGATAACTGAATGCAAACAGTTTCGGGAATCGACAACCGAAGACAGGTGGGTAATTGTGAAAAATAAAAAATTGTGTTTTATGTGTTTGCGACAGAAACATTCGAAGAACACTTGTAAAGGGCCGTCTTGCCGTAAGTGTGGACGGCAACACCACATAATGTTACACGCAATTCGTCAAGCGGCACAAGCGCCGCCGGAAAAACCCGCGCCGCGACCGCAACCACAAACACAAACACAGGGCGATAATGAAGAGGCCACTATCAAAACTGTGTACGCCGCCGCGGACGGGAAAGAGGTTTACCTCAAAATGATTCCGGTGGACGTGTTCGGACCGGCCGGCTCCGCTCGTGTGCTCGCGCTACTTGATGAGGGGTCAACCGTGTCACTGCTGGACAACGCCGTGGCTCAAGAGATCGGAGCCTCGGGCAAGGAAGACCTGCTCATCCTAGAGACCGTCGGGGGAAAGCTCGTTGAGAGGAAGGACTCTCAAATAATCGACATCAAAATTAAAGGAGCTCACCGGCGGGACAAGCGCCTATTGAAAGGAGTCCGGACCGTAACCAACCTGAAGTTGTCGCCGCAACATGTGAGTGTAGAAACCATAAACAAGTGTGCGCATCTGAAAAACCGAAGCGAGCTCGTCTACAGTAAAGAGAGGCCGGCTCTACTCATCGGGCAAGACAACTGGGAGATGATTGTATCAAGAAAGATCATCAAGGGGAAGCCGAACCAACCAGTTGCTTCTCTCACCAGTCTGGGATGGGTACTACACGGTTGCTGCGCTACGAGTGACTCTACGCCGGTGAAATTCGTTAACCACGTAAACAACGTGAGTGAAGAGGCCGACATAGAAAAATTAATCAAGAGCCACTTCGAGCTAGAGTCCATCGGAGTGCAGCAGCGCCGCCCCACCAACGATGCCGATGGGAGAGCCCTTGAAATCCTCCACAACACCACCAAGAGACGACCCGACGGAAGGTTCGAGTCAGGTCTCTTGTGGAAGAGCGACGAGGAAACCTTGCCGAACAATTACGCAATGGCTCGTCATCGTCTGAACGGCATAGAAAAGAAGCTCGAAAAAGATGCCGCACTAAAGGGGGAATATACGAAACAAATTCAGAACCTACTCGACAGTGGATATGCCGAGAAGGCACCGACTGAAGCCACACCGGGTAGAACATTCTACTTGCCGCACTTTGCCGTGGTGCACCCGCAGAAGAGAAAAACACGCCTCGTATTTGACGCCGCAGCTAAATACGACGGCAAGTGCTTAAACGACGCGCTGCTCCCGGGGCCCGACCTACTGCAGTCGCTGTTCGGAGTCCTGTTGCGATTCCGGCAGGGGCCGATCGCAGTGGTCGCCGATATTAGAGAAATGTTTCTGCAGATCCGCGTGCGCGAAGAGGATCGCGACAGCCTGCGATTCTTATGGCGAGGAGATGACCGGTCGTCGAAGCCGACCGAATACCGAATGGCGTCGGTAATCTTCGGGGCCGCGTCATCACCAGCTACCGCCATCTACGTCAAGAACCGGAATGCAGAAGATTTCAAAGCGACACACCCGGAAGCGGCCCAAGCAATCGTCCGAAACCACTACATGGATGACTACCTGCAGAGCTTCACATCAAGCACGCAAGCTATAGAAACCGCGAAGGCGGTCCAGGCGATTCATAGGAAGGCGGGATTCGAACTGCGGCAATGGGCAAGCAACGACGCGCAACTGCTGAGTAACCTGGCAGAAAACGAAACATCCCCCCAAGAAATCCACATAGGCGACAACGAGGAAAAAACGCTCGGACTACGCTGGCTAGTCGGAGAGGATTGTTTAGCGTTCAACAATAACCTCCGAAACACACCGAGTGACGTCATACAGAACCAGAGAGCGCCGACGAAACGCGAAGTCACTAGCGCAGTGATGTCCACCTTCGACCCGCTAGGACTGGTCGCGCCTATTCTTATACAGGGAAAGCGGCTAATTCAAACCCTGTGGAGAACCGGAACTGACTGGGATGAGAGCATAGGGGAAGAGGCTCATCATCAATGGCGCGATTACATCAACAGTTTGTCCACGCTACGCGATATGAAAATTCCACGCTGTCTGACGCCGTCCATGGGAGCGGGGCAGCTGCACACCTTTGTGGATGCCAGCGAAACGGCCTATGCGGCGGCATGTTATTGGAGATCGATCGGAAACGGGGTATGTGTCACATTGATTGCCGGGAAAGCTAGAGTGGCACCGGTCAAACCCGTGACAATACCCAGATTAGAGTTACAGGCTGCACTACTGGGAGCGAGGCTGGCCAACACAATCACTGAAGAACTGGAACTAAAAACCACGGACAAATTCTACTGGTCAGACTCGAGCACAGTACTGCAGTGGATGAAAGCCGATCCGCGCCGCTTCAAACCGTTCGTGGCCCACAGGTTGGCAGCCATCGAAGAGATTTCGAAGCCACACGAGTGGAGGTGGGTGCCGACACGCGAAAACCCGGCGGACATAGCCACCCGGGGAGTACCAAATGGGTTCAGTGAAGACTCAAAATGGTTCGTCGGTCCAGATTTTCTTCATCGGCCAGAAGCGGATTGGCCGCAGAAACGCTTGGGAAAGTGCGACCAAGTATTGGATGAAGAAAAGAAATCTGCGACTGTACTTACCACGCGCACAAGAAACAACGACACACTACCGAGTCCGGAACGCTTTTCAAGTTGGATAAAACTATTGCGAACGGTGGCGAGAATATTCCAATTTACAGAACTGTGTAGAAAAGGTCGCGTCGTGAACGTCGCGCGCGACAGCGAGTGGAAGCCACATAAGAAAAAAGAAACCAAGAAAACCGTCCGACCAAAGAAAACTCAAGAAAACACAACGAAGTTTATACCAATACCCGATCGTTGTTTACAGCGGGCCGAACTAGCCCTACTACACCACAGTCAACTGGATGCATTCGGGGACGAGATGGAATGTTTACGGAAAAACTTACCCATCAAGACAGGTAGCAAACTGAAGAAAATAGACGTCCAACTCGATGAAAACGGCATCATTCGGTTGCGAGACAGAACACGGAAAATGAACATGAGTAGCGGAAACTTGGCGGTCCTAGACGGGAAACATAAAATCGCTCGCCTACTCATCGATCGCTATCATCGAAAATTCTGCCACGCCAACCATGCGACCGTCGTGAACGAGCTGCGACAAACGTACTGGATTCTTGGGCTACGGAATTCTGTGAAAAAAGTGCTACACGAATGTCAATGGTGCCGCATCAGGAAAGAGAAGCCACAATTGCCGCCAACCGGAGATCTACCCGCCGAACGGTTGCAACACGGGGCGCATCCGTTTACGTGCACCGCGGTCGATTATTTCGGCCCTATGCACGTTACCATCGGCCGGCGAAGAGAGAAGCGATGGGGAGCCCTCTTCACCTGTTTGACGACGCGCGCGATACACCTTGAATTAGTGCCATCATTAAGTACCAGCTCCATGGTCATGGCGCTACGTCGCATGTCTGCCCGGCGAGGGAACCCGCGGGTAATGTATAGTGATAATGGCACAAACTTCATTGGTGCAGATCGCGAGCTGCGTGAAGAAATGTCGAAATTGAAGAAATCCGAGCTGGCTGAAGCGGCAAGTCACGAAGGCATCACCTGGAAGTTCATACCACCCGGTGCGCCACACATGGGAGGCGCCTGGGAACGAATGGTGCGAACCGTCAAAACGACCCTCTCCGCGATCCTGAACGAGAGAAGCCCGCCAGAAGAAGTGCTGCACACCCTGCTCACGGAAGTGGAGCACACCGTCAATTCACGCCCGCTCACTCACCTGAGCGCTAGCCCGGAAGATGAGGAAGCTTTAACCCCTAACCACTTCCTTATAGGTCGTTCCTGCGGTTCATCGGTCGTCGGAAGCTTCGACGAGCACACACTCATCGGTCGGGCCGATTGGAAAACATCGCAACGCCTGGCGGACCACTTCTGGAAGAGGTGGCTGCGTGAGTATCTACCGACGCTCATGCCACGGAAGATCAGCGGGAGAGAGGCTCCACAACCGCAGCGAGGCGATATAGTCATCATCGCCGATGCTTCCCTACCACGCAACACCTGGCCGCGAGGCGAAGTCGTCGCCAGCTACCCCGGCCCAGATGGCAGGACACGTGTGGCGGACGTCCGGACCTCGAGAGGAGGTGTGCTGAGGCGTCCCACGTCGAGACTCATCGTCATCGTGCCTGCAACGTCGCGACATCAATTTGGAGTGCACGACGGAGCGTACACTGGGGGGGAGACTGTTAGCGACGCATAAGCCTAAGCGTAATGATATAAGAATAACATTTGTAAATATAAGTTTTAAGGATGAATAATTTGCACAAACGATCAATAATTAAATGTTTTTAATGTTTTAAATATGTTACTATAGCGCGTAGGTATGTAAAGACAGTATATAAGTCATGAAAATGTATGTAATCTAATAAAAATAATCACGTAAAGTACTAAAATAATATATTGTCAATAATTCATATTTTGTAAAAATTATACGTTTCGCGTGATATAAGTAGAATAGCCTTCCGTATGTATTTTATAACGTGTGTAAGCTCAAATAGTACGTATATAACGAGTCACAAGACGTTTTAAGGTTGCAATGTTTAATGCTTTATATCTCCCGTGTTTATTAACCTATAATGTTAAAGTTAGTGTTTTTGAATAGGTATTTATGTCTACATTAATGTGAAATAGTTTTTATTGTAATTGAATAACTGTAATTAGAGATATTAACAATTTATTGTATTCTGTATACAAGTAATAATAATAATAGACAGAGACAGCAATATTGCAACCACTGCGCATTACCGCGGTTAACGGACCACACCCAAATTTGGTGATGAGCAGTACGGATAGAGACGCCATCGTCCGTCTCGCTCTCCGGCAAACCATATAAAAGGCATTCTGCCGGGGCAAACGAGCGCACACGGGTACCACAAATTGAAGAATCAAGACTCAAGACTCAAGACTCAAGAAACTGGAAGTAACCGTACCCAGAAGATATAGTGTTAAGAAAGTGTATTGTCTTGAAGAATACAGCAAATTTTATTGTGGTGCCTGTGTGTCATTTCTTCGCATCTTCACTAAGTTCAACCCGCCAGCGACCCAGTCCATTCCGCTCCGTGCTACGTCATCGCCGCGCCTACCAGCAGGCACCTCACTGCGTGTGTGTACCTTGATGTTTCGCCCTCTTCACGCCTAGTAGTTTCGGGTGTGAACAGGGTTGGTCACACGTAGTGAGAGGGGCTCGCACGCACTGGTTTCCAGACAGCTGGTTACCGTAGCGTGTTATCCGCCGTCGGTTATATACAGAGTACAAGGGAATCGTTTCCGTCGCGTTCGCGCCCTCGGTGCGCGGTCCCGCTCTGTATAGATTGACGTAGCACATTGTATAATAGGCGGCCGGTTCCGCTTCGGGTCCGCGCTCATTTTACCTATGTTGGTGCTCATAGTGAACAATATCTATGTCCTCATTCATGTCAATTGCAATGTTGTGTAAAACAGCTAAAGCTACAATTGTTTTTTAGCTGTACTGAGTTTGGTGTGCATACCCCTTAAAAGGCACCTGAATCTTTGTTTCCAGAGTCCGAAACATCTTTCCACAGTATTTCTTGTTTTAATATGTGCCCTGTTGTATGATTCATCTTTCTCAGAACTTGTACTGAGCAATGGTGTAAAAAGATATGGAGTACATGCATAACCATTATCTCCTAAAAGCCGGCCAAGGAATTCTCTACTTTCAAATCGTTGTTTTAGTGCACTTTCATTAAATATACGAGAGTCGTGAACACTTCCCCTCCAGCTTGCAACTATGTCTCTAATTTTCAAATTACTATCACATACAATTTGCACGTTTAGGGAATAGTAACCTTTTCTATTCACATAAGCTTCGCTCAAGTCACCGGTTACTCTTTTTATTCGTATATGTGTGCAATCTATTGCTCCAATAACACTTGGAAAGCCAGATAGGGATCTGAAACTCCTTATTACACTTTCTTGTTCCTCTAGTGATGCTGGCATACTTATAAACAAGTGAGCTTTCTTAGCCAAGGCTTCCGCGACATTCTTGCAAATTTTACTAACTGCTGGTTGTGAAATTCCATGTAAGTCTCCACTATCATCTTGAATCTGAAGAAAAAAAGAAATAATGCAAACACCTACAAAATTCGATGAAATAATTTAAAATAATGTTTAAGAACGTATGTAAATTTCAATTACCTGTTGACGAGCCCAACAACGCAGAGCACACGCCACTTGCATTTCTGGTTGTATTGCCCCTCCACGAGAGTCGCATGGAAGCTCATGTTTAATTAAATCCACTAGTTTCCAGGCAAAAGCTTTGCTAAACCTATATTTCTTCTTAAATAAAAACACGATTAACACGAACACGATTTACTTGTGAATCTCTGAAACTGTTTAATTCATTCACATCCTCCAAATCAACGAAATCCACAAAATCTACAATATCCATAATCCAAACTTCTTGTGCGCCAGCAAATAGGCATACAATAATTATTAAGTACAATAAAATACGAACTGTCAGTTTAGACAAGCGTTAGACAACGATTCCTTTGTGTTTAATTTTAGACAGTGTTTAAAGCGTGTCTATCGCTAGACAACGCTTAAACACTCTTTTGTAATACAAAAATTTTTAAACATGTGTTCAACTTCGGTCCAACTTTTTTGTAATAAGACCGATGATATTTTACTATTATATTAATTTAAAATATGGAGTAATATTCGAAAAACGTTGTTATTCTGTCATTGAAACAATAAAATAAATAATATATTAAAAGAATATACGTATTTTGGTAGAAAAGGGATCGCCGAATTAATTTCGGCTTAGTTATTCATAGTCTATATTTCTCTATTTAGACGTTCGTCGATAGGAATCTCACTTCACTTCGCAAGTGTTTCACATGTGTTTACAGAATGCCGATCCAAGGCAACGTGAATTTACTGTCGAAGTGAAATATGTCACATGAGTGAAGTTCGACGCGACATCAAGTTGGTATTTTACAGAATAGCACGACTGTTCTCTAAACTTATAACACTCTAATTGTGAAAGAATTTTTAAAATCGGTCCAGTAGATAGTTTTTAAGTTTAATCAATAAAACAAAATTACAAATCTTTTCTCTTTATAATATTAGTATAGATGACAGATTACATTGAAAGTCATCCTCGAAATAGCAAGCACGTCCCACGTCCGCATCCCATTAATACAAACAGAGTAGAGCAGCGGCGCGGTGCGGAGACACGGCGAACTAGTCACGACGTCATAGTTCAGCGAGAATCAAATTGAACGCGTCGTTTATTGAGGCGTTACAATTTCAACACATTCCAAACAATTATGAATCAATGTTATGTTAATTACCGTGAAGGTAATATTCAGACTCGTTCAGCTCCCTCGCGCCCCACACCCCACACCCCGCGTCCCACGCGACCGCGACCCTTTTGTCATCCAGCAGAACTTGTAACACCGACTTCGCACCAGAACAATAGCTATAACATTAAATAAACATTTCATTTCATATAATGTAACCTGAGGCACAAAGCTGTGGGGTAACATTTAATAAACCAAATTTTACTAATATAAAGTGGGGCCAAAGTTTCTTTGTGTCCCTTAGAAAAATACGAGACATTTTTACTAGCTAAATATTTCTAAATAGACGAATGAACTAAGTGTTACGTGAGGATGCAAGGTCAGGGCTGTATACTTGGTGGTACTTTCTAGGCGAACTCTTTCAATGCTTGTTATAGTAACTAAATCGTGCTTTAAAAAACACTCCGAATCTTTAGAGCAACGCTTATAAAACTTTTGTTACAGGACCAGTATAGTAGCTTAGCGTGATCTTAAAGGTGTGAACTCCTCTCTCTCTCTCTCTCTCTCTCTCTCGCACACTTTTAATTGCTTTTTATATAATTTATTTTTTGTACATTGTTAGTATGTTTTTTTTTATTTACTATTTTTATTTTATTGATGTCCGTGATGTCTGTTAATGTGGCCCAGTCAGAATACCAGCGCTGCACTGATTCACTGTAGCAATGATGCTGAGACTGGGGCCTGTTTATTCTCGCACGGCACGTTACTTATTATTGTTTTTTTTAATGTTGATTTTATGTTTTTATAATTTTTATTTTTGATGTGTTGTGTGACGGATAAATAAACTTTTTCTTTCTTTTTCTTTCTTACATGTGTGTGTAGGTAGAGTCAGGCGTTATCATGATGTAAAGCCATACATACTCTTTCTGTTAGTTCATTCCGATCGTTTTGTATTAATTTCTTGTTTTAATATGATCAAGTGTTGGCAACCGAGACCAGGATTAATGGGTTTGGTTAACAAGGCAGTAGAAACTTATATACTTTGCCGATAAGACAATCAATTCTATTTACAATTTGTTACATAACGGATGTATATTTCTTACGAAGTCTTGACCTAAATTTATGCAATTAATAAAACTGAAGTGTCTGTTTTTTACTAAATGCATATGAAAGTATACACGATATCTATAACAAAAAGTCCATTTTTTTTAATTTTGTCTGTCTTTCTGTCTGTTTGTTCCGGGTAATCTCCGAAACAGTTGGACCGATTTTGACGGGACTTTCACTGATAGATAGCTAATGATATGGAAAGTAACTTAGGCTACTTTTATTTTAGAAAAAAAAATAGTGTTCCGCACAATTTAAAAAAACTGCCATGGTGAATCAATTCGGGCGATTAAATGGCTTATGCTGAGTAAACTTCATAAGAGATATAGCAAATTAATGTACTACATTATCGTAGGTATTAAAAAGACCTACAAAAAGGAACACCTGCAATAAGCATTTTTGTCTTTAAATTAGCCGGTAGCGGGAGAGCAAGATTCGCGCCGTCATTCTGTAGTCCACATGAGCGAAGCCACGGGCACAGCTAGTTGCTAATAAAAATACAATCAGAGGACTTAATGGTCCGATGCATTATATTTAGGAAATGTAAGTCACAACCCCCTGCACCCCCCTGTCCTAACCGAGCCGAACTGAAACCGTTCCGTGTATTATTGTAAAGGCTAGACAGCAAAGCACAACACAGACGTTTAATAAGTAATAACGGGTGAATCCCCATGAGAACAATAAAAATCATTAATCATGATAAATTCATCCATCAAGCCAACTTCTTTCTACCTATTAGTAGACCTTCTATTGTGTTTCGTTGTAACATCGCGGACGAAGGGGTGGGGGAGAATGTGATGACGGAATGGAGGGGGGAGTTGAGGCGCCTAGGAATCGTTCTAGTTGGGTATTTACTGAAATATTTTTATCCTGAAGCTCAGTGTATTGAAGTTTTAATTTATGACTTGTAAAAGTAACTGGTTTCAGTGAGATAAATAACAAAGGGTGTAAATACGTAGGTATTTAGGAAAATCGTTACGATTATATTTGGAGCGCATTTATAAGAGATAAAACATTATATTAGGTAAGTAAACGGAATTCATTGTTCTAACGAAACTGTTCACATCAACTGAATTGTGTGTTCTCGACAGCACGGTAGTGCACTGCGAAATACTATAGAGTATTCTACCCATGATTATAATATATATGTAGTATGTAATTAAAATAAAGGAGCAATACAAAGAAAACAAATAAATTGTAATTAAATGGTGTCGATACAAACAAAGCGCTCGGGAACAACACTCGTTAACTGAAACGGAGCAGTTCCTTTGGATTTAACATTTTATTTAAACTCGAACAGCTGTTCACATTTATACGGGTAATTGTTTATCAAATTATCCAAATAATACACTTTGTGCGTTTGTTTGACGAGTTCCGTTATGAAATAACCTATTCATTATTATTCTCTCGCTAAATAAACAGCTATTATAAATATGCGAGTATAAAACAAAAATCCCGCCACAGCGACTCTTCATTTTTTTTAATGGTAAATAGGGGGCAAACGTACTGGCCTTTTAGGAAAGAATAAGCTCTCTTCTTGAAGGTCACCCGGTCATAACGGCTTGGAATGTTCTCAGGCGACAGCTGGTTTGGAACGCTGGACATCGAGGTGGTGTGGATGAAATTTACGATTCTGACGCGGTGACCGATGGTGAAATTCTGCAGCCGGAATCAATCCAAGCAATTCCTCGGAACACTCCCCATGACAAATGCGGTAGAAGATGCAGAGTGAACCAACATCTCTACAAAGAGCCAATGGATCAAGCCGCGCAAGTATGTGCATAGTTTATCAGTTATCAGCGTGTCGTGTCACATTACGTCACCAGACCGCGGTGTTTGCCTCCCCCCTCCCCATTCCCCCCAAATAACGTAGGTAAATGTCCTTTAGTACATTATGTCTGGTACATAACATTACATATAAGTTACCCCTTCGAAGCCGATTTTTAACAATGTTTAGCATCGCTTTGTTCTTGCGCAGTAAGTAATCATGAGGTAAGCTTAGAATATTCTGGAAGGACGATCGAGAGCGGCCAGTAGCTGTAAGACCCGCGGGAAAGCGTTACCTGTACGAAATCGATTACTCTCATAGGATTTATATGTTATAACAACAAATTACGATATACTACTATACATCTAAAAGCTCTAACTCTCAATAAAACAAAAATTCTTGTTTCCGTCTGTTTGTTTTTTTACCGGATTTAATAAAAATGACTTGACTGATATTATGATATTTTATAAAAAGGCTAAAAGATAAAACAATTTAATGTAGGCTATTAAAGTTATCAGTATAATCTAAATCATATATAATATAAAATATGTGTAAATATTTAATTATGACACGTAAATATAACTACTATGTAAAAAAGCGTGCAAAGCCGCGGGAACAGTTTGTTAACAATATAATATTTGAAAACTTCTAGAACAACGATAATGCTAAAACGCGGCTACGCGCTACAAAGCGTAGACGCGTAACCGGATGTTGGGCGGACATAAAAACATTTAAACATATCTGAGAATACGCGGCGTCATATTAACCATAAATGAAACCTTACTTAATACTTAATTAGAACGCAACGCGACGTCTAACAAACAAACGATATACATAGTAAAGGGATTTAGTTAACTTGAGGTACGTTTATATACATCAAGTGCAATAATTGACTGAATACTTGGTATTGGCTGCGAGCAGATATCAGTATACATGTAGAATTTAAGTTTCAACTATCAATATAATTATTTATTTTCTTTATATCGTAAATACACTACACCCTCATAATTTTGTGACTGGTACACGTTTTATGGGAAAGCTATTTTTACTATGAATTGAATGGTTTGTATACCTGTATCTTGCCGCCAACGAGTATTGTATTTTTGTGGATAGAATTTAAATTTTATTATTTATCCGGCTTATTATAATGTTTACTAAATAGTTAACGGTTTCTGTTAGTTGTAATGAATTTGTTTCCGTTTACTTAAAATAAACGTTATCCTCTCCAGACGGAATTACTCTATAAAATTAATTCAACACATCATACTATTCACTTCATAGGGTTCTCGCAGAGAACATGAGTCACCGTACGCGCATGCGTACTCGCAACATCAGCGGAGAAGAGAGCACCTTTAAAGAGCTACCTTATTAAAATTCCATTTAAACCCTCTCTTACCAAACATTACGTTGTAACACAGAATGTTTCCCTAATTTGACCTTTTTAAATGGCATCTTTAATTATCATTCCCGAACGCCCGACACCCATCTCGACGCCCACGAGAGATAACATACAAGGACTTCTTAACATTGTAGCAATTTTATATAATATATTATATCGGTAATATAAGATCAAGGAAAAAGTTTTTTCGTATTTAATTATATAAATTCAATAATGTGTTCTTATGTAAGATTAATTATGAGACATGTACTGTTTTGTTCCATAACTTTTTGCCATCTTGTAAATAGTGACAGTATTCCGTTGCTGTAAAATGTTTGTGACAAGTACTATAGTTTTGCCAGTCCTCGCTTGATTGAGTTGAATCTCAGCGTTATATTACTTAAAGATTTGTAAAGAGACTGAAACGAGCGGACATCTGAGGCTGCAAGATCAGGACTGTATGGGGAATACATACATTAACACTTTTCAGCCAATTCATTTTTTATCGTTTTTAGGTTTTAGCGTTATGTTCGTAATCTTAATTATTGTAAACTAATGATGTGGCCTCAGGAGGTCAAAACTGGATTACAAGTGGAGCTGCCAGAGAGATTTTCAACTTGAAGGTTGTAGCTAGACAGGCGAGTATTAGAAAATGCTCTAGCACCACCATTTTATCACGTTCTTATTGTTCCCCAGGTGCCACAGGCTCATTGCACGGATTCGAAATCACTTTTCAATTCCGCCGGCCACCAAAACTCAGTTCCGCCACAGTCGGCGTATAGCTTGTACTATAAATACAATCTTTTCCGCACGTTCTTCCTTGACACTCGTGATTAATATTTTAAAAAGTTATATGATTTTATTGCCTATTAGCAGAGAATCGTAAATGAGAACACAGAGTTCAAAAGGTTTTTTTTAGAGAGCTCATGTGCCATACAAATATCGATTTTTTGTATAGTCGAACTTTTTCAAAGGAGTAGAAACTGTTTTATTTTGAATGTTTAATTCTTCAACAATGTTGTAAGTACTAATACTACTGTGATTTTGTTTTAATTTTTGACAAAAAATAGCATCAATTTTGTCTGTAACAGGGCGGAGAAAGGCTTAAATTTTTTGAAATATTTTTCTCAAACATGCATCGAAATATTGTCATTACATATTTTCGAAAAAATGACAGGCGAAGTATTAAGTTTCTGAACATGCCAAGAATGATATAGAGATCCAATCAAAGAGTATTTAATAACCTCAGCACGCCGTTTCATACAACATTGCTGGAGCGTTGTAATGTTCCAAATTCAAAAAACGCACCTGCAATAGATTTGATTTTCTTTGTCCATAAATTCGATACTTCACGTGTTCTGTTTTCGAAAATGATGACAATATTTCCATGCATGTTTGAGAAATTAACTATAATATATGCCTTGGCAGAAATGGCAATTGTTTGTCTTGTATTAACGAAGTTCTCGCCTACGGCTCGACCTTGAAAGTCATAATCGGACTGCAATTGCCTATTTCACGGCCTTTATAATGTACTATTATAACTTTATGCTACTCTTATTGACACTGCATTAGGTTCATAAACGGTCCAATATTATCGCAGCTTGTGACATTTTTTTTAATCATAAGTATGTATTCAACAAGCTACATCATTAAAAGGGAGACAAAAACCACAAAAATACTAAACTAGCACAATTAAGTCGAATCTAACGGCATCTTGTAAGCTAAAATCCATCAACACAGAGCATGACATATACATACACATACGCTCGAAAAAATATATCGTTTTTCATGAGACTGACATGAGATGACATGAGAATTAATTTGCTTAAATAAAATAACACGAAAAGGTTGTTTTATTTGGGAACAGACTCCTCGTTATTATTGAGGTGAGGGCTGTAACAGATGATTCGTCGTTAACCCCCCTAAAGCTATCCAGAAATTGGAAATATCTGCGATATGTAGCCCGAAGGCGGAGGCGGCGTCGGGGGGGGGGGGGGGCGAGGGGGGCGTAGGTGTCCTCAGGATAGACGTGTCCAAACTGATCGACGAACATTTTTCACATAAAACATAATAACGCACCTCACAGTCACGGTACGCAGCGTGATTTACTTGAGAGGGAAAACTAGAGGCTCCGAGCGAGGTTTGCTTATTTTCCCGGTTGCTATACAATAACTCAGACAAGATATGTTTTTTATTTGATGTAGGTGTAAGTAATTTGTCCTTCTTTATCGTTTTGTAAAAGTAAAATAGTTTTTTTATTATGTTAGGTGGATGAGTGTAGGCAAGCGGACAGACAGACGGCAGGCAGGCAGACAGGGAGGCTGCGAGGTAGGTTGAGGTCAGTTTCAATTAGCTCAATGCTGTATATTAACTGAAGTGTTATAGATATCAGTCGCACTGCAGTCATTTTTAAAAACAGATATAAAATTTAAATTGATAACCAAACCTTATTCTATTGAGCGATAAAAATACATTAATCCGTAGCAAATTTATTCCTTAGAGATACTTTGTATCGGAATAAATCTATATAATCTATCCAAAGATAACAAATCACAATTATAAGATCGGGCCCTAATTGCCGGAGCTTTGTGTGTCGCCAGCTGCGCGTACTCCTCGGGGCGTGAGAACTCTGTAAATACAAAATCTTACAAGGAGTTCTATTGAATATACTATTATACCTTGGTTCACTATACTTTGGTCTGAATATACTGTGTAACAATTTTAAAAATAATATTGGATATGGTTTAGATAACTAAAACATATTTTAATTGTGACTAAATGTACGCTAAGGTCATAAAGAGGTATAATTTATGAATATGTCTGTAGAGACCTAGTGTTCAATTTTATAATATTTATTACTCTATGAATATAAACCTCCTTGCATTAAAAAAGAACTTTTAATAAAAAATAAATATATGTTGTTTTCAACTTCAGATTTCTGGAAAAACATGAAATAATATTATTACATAATATATTAATAATAATAAATATAATAAAGCGGAAAGATTTTTGGTTTATTTGTTTAAACATGGCAATCTCTGGAGCTACCAGTCGGATTCAAATAATTCTTTTTGTATATGATAGCCAAACTCTCGAGGAATATTATAGGCTATTTAAGATTTAGCTACAATTTTCAGATAGCTTTAAATATTGATTTTGGTTACGTAAGTGGGAAGTTCGGGAACTGCTTTATCCGTGTGTGTTGGCGTAATCATTAATGATACGGAAATACAATGTTCTGCAATAATATTGGTTCTTAGTAGTATAAAAAGCATATGCCATTGCATATGCCTATCTCTTATACTCAAGCCACAGTAAGGTATTTTGTGACAAAGATTTGTTGAAAATTTAAAAGTGATTTATAAGCATTATTTTTAACAAAAGTTACTTCACCTATAAAGACAATTTTATGAAGTTAATTTTTGATCTTTAAAGTATGCTATTTTGGACAATAATAATTACTTTAGATTCAACCCGTTTGTATATCTGTGTAAAACCTAAATATCTGTAAGTACCTAATTTTATTTAGGTACTAAAATTTACTCGCCTGGAGTAGCACTTGGTGTAATAATAGAAAAATATTTATACTATGAAGCAGCAAACAGACATACGACCTATCAATTTTTTATCGTTATATTGTAAAGAGGAAACAATGATGACTCAATTGGTAGCGTGTACGGACTCGCGTCGATAGACGTGAGTTCGAATCCCTGCAGTGAGCCTGAGCACCCGGGGAAGGAAAACATACTGAAGAAAAACCATAGCATGGTGGTAAGGCTTTTTCTAATTTCCGCCTGGCCAGCTACCCTCAAGTTGAAAATCTGTCGCCAAACACCAATAGTGTGTTCCGGCAGCTGCACTTGAGAGCCAGTCTTCCCCTAGGCTTAGCGTGCCACCATCTTGAATCATATCGTAACTTAAGATCAGATTGTAGAAACAACGATAAAAAATAACGTTAAAAAATATTTGAGAAAATAAGAGAGAAAGAGGGAGAGAAAGACAGAATCAAATGAAACCCGAAACCCGATGTCATAAGAAGGAGGGAACACATTGACCGGGAGAAGATTCCGCAGCTGCACGGCACGACAAAGATAAGTCATAGAGTAATAAATTGAGGAAAAAGTGAGTGAAAGAATGTTATCTTATATCGTTTAGTGGATATGATTAGTGAACAGAACCAGTTTGTTGCATCCTACGCTCTGCATGACTCTGCTCTGATGTGAACCAGTCCTCAGGATTGGTAAAGTGGAAACCCATCAGTAACAGAACTCTCGAAACAACAAGAACAACTAATGTTGTCGTGTTTGTAGCACCATGTTGGTGAATTCTGCGCAGCATTTATTTGCCTTGTAATGATATCACATTGTTCAGATATTGTGAGCAGGGTTAAAGGCGGCACGTCACGAGTCAGTGTGACGCAGTGACCTGGCGGTCACGTCACTCACGATCATGTCAATGATGTGCTTCAAAACACATCGAGATTTTATAATTTTATTATAAAAGCTTCGTTAGATAATCTGTCTGTTGTGACGTATGCTTATAAAATAAATAACAAGTTAACTCATAAGATAATACACACTGCCCCTACAGTACCTATGTATGTACATACTATACGGGATACAAGTAAACAAATTCAAACTGGAAACATAAAAATGTACTTACAAATAGCCTTATTATAAGTTTTGACTGTTTGTTGATTTTTTTATTTTGATTTGAATCACAATTTTTGACAAAAACTTATTAGCGATAATGTAAGAGTATAAAGTAATTGTTTAAAATGTTCTGACATCAGTTCCTCTGTAAATAAATAAAACCCATAGTTACTTTGAAAACCTTAAGAATAGAAATGATTTTTCGTTTCTCACCGAGGAGCGGCTGAGACGACATTAAATTTTTATTAATAATAAATACCTAATCATAACTTTCTCTCTATACAAGAAAATGTATTTGAATATGCCTAAAGTTAAACCTTCATTTGAAAGTTTTAATCAATGTTGTAGAATATTTGTTAATATAATTTGTTACTTTATAGAACTTATTTATTTATTAATTATATCATTTAATTAAGTTTACCGGGATCGCTTCGAACGTGATATATTGAGCTGAGCCGACACACAGACACCGAGTGGGAGGTATTCTAATTCAAGGGTTTTACCTGAATGCATATACGTTTGATTAGAAAATAAATATCACATAAAATTAAGTTAATAATAATTAATGTGTAAAATTATAATCGGAATGAAATCTCAGTTAGGTTTTATGGGTGAAGGTGTCACCACACTCGCCTCACTCGCCGGCAACCTCAAATACAAACGGAGTCCAAACTGGAACCAGTCATATTATAGACTGTAGGTATAACAGAGAAGTATGGTGGAAATCCTCGCGTACCGTTTTGGTCGGAACACAGACTAGCGAGTTCTGTTGCTTTATAGCACAATCAGCAACGTTCCAATGCAACATTTTCCCTCGCCGCCTCCACGGCGGTGTCCAAGCGACTGTAGCAGTCGTCGCCGATTTCCAACGAGAATAATACCGATACCTACAATTTAGGACTCTTCATTAGCGTAAATAATGATGGACCTCCTCCGACCTAAAATAATTGATTATACAAACAAGTTTACAGGAGATACGGACCCAACACTCGGGACGTGTAAATCCCTTTCTCCCCCCCCCCCCCCCCCCATCCTTTGGCCGCACCGTACCGCCAAAACCACCGCGGTGGAACTAACAACTGTTTTATCGAAGTGTAGTATCATAAGTTACGTGTTCGCAACACACTAAACTTAGGTATCAACCGTAATTACGTAAGTTTAGCTCGTTAGTGTATACAGTACAGTTCTTATGTGTTCCGTGGCCGTGTCGGCGTGGAGCCATGTCGGAGCCGCGGACTAACCGCACAGTTACAACTCCTGCAGAGGCACACAAGCGCGACGCGGTGCGGCGTCTCGCAAACTCCTTACGTAGGTAGTTCAGAAAGAGACTGCTTGCTTACTCTAAATACCTATACAAGTATACATTTTACATTTATTTTCATTAATTTTTAAAATGATCTCGAAAACAAAATCGAAATGGCTTAACAGATGCAACCGCGAGCCGAGCGAGCCGGGTCAAACAATACGGAGGGACCTAAAACAGTCGTGGAATTGGCTTAGCTGTGCTGTGACCAGATTTGTATAAACTGTTGCATGTACAGTAACAGTGGTCGGTGGTTCGAATCCCACTAATTTGGGAGTTTTAATACATATAATAATAAATAAACTTGAAGTGTCTGTTTGTAATGTTAAAACAACAAGTTTTTATTAAACGCATATAAAATTATATAATATACTATACTTAAAGCAAAAAAATCATAAAACGTTTGTGTGTGTCTCTCTCTCTCTCTCCCTATATTTGCTCAGGCTAATCTTCAAAACGGTTGTACCGATTTTGACGGGACTTTCACTGGTAGATAGCTGATGTTATAAGAAGTAGCTTACGCCACTTTTATTTTAGAAAAAGAATTAAAGTTCCCGTAAATAAAATTTTTGTCGGAAAAGCGACGATTTTAGGACGCTTACATGACTTACGCTGGGTAAACCATAAAAGATATATCAAATTAATGTACTACTTAAAAAGTCCTAAAAAAAGTCGGCGAGAGCATAAAATGTCTATCTTCTGGGAATCACCCACAATAAGCATTTTTGTCTTTTTTTAAATAACTGGGAGCTGGGGTAGCACGATTCACTCGTATGCCCGGTCGATGGTAATCTGTAGTCCGCGCGAGCGCAGCCGCGAACCCAGTAGTTAAGAATAAAAAATCTTACAGTTTGCACTTTGAGCATCACTCGTAATGAAGGTAGGTAACTGTAAGGGAAATTACTTTTAATTATGATTTCCAATCAGCAAACGTATCAGAACAAGATATCATCGCCCCCACGCCCCCGCCCACACATCCCCGCACTCAACATACACGATAAAGAAAAGTATCTGTTATTTATCATAAAAAATGATACACGTCGTGGTTAAGCCGAAACGCGACCGGAGCCGAGGCGGCCAGGCGACCAGGCGACCAGGCGACCAGGCGACCAGGCGCGGGCGTAGAGCGAGTTTGTTTTATTTTCATTAAGTTACGCTTAGTTACCGTTTTACCGAGTCGTAATCGTAGGACCGTCATCGTGACTCCTCACGATATCACTTCATAGCTTTTCTCTATTATTCCTCAACATTTTCCGACCTCAACTAACAATCCGTCTCAGACTGAAAGATAATAGAAAATCCTAATTCGTTAAAACAAAGCGAACGCTCGCTTACGAGGAGTAATAGAGATGAAACTCCTGATGTAATCAGTCGATTTGTGGTCGCTGCGAATATCTACACCGAGGATATTGAGGCTGACATGCATTGCTAGCTAGACATTCTGAAGAGTGGGGAGGGGAGAAAACTGAGCGTTCTTTGAAGAAAACACGCACTTCTTGGCATTAAACTCAACCATGTGTGCTCAGTAAGGCGAGACGGTACTTCACGTCGACTCATTGCCTAAATCTTTATATGGCGCAAATTCGACCCCATACGAAGTATTGTTCTCATCTCTGGGCGGAAGCCCCCCAGTACCAGCTACTTCTTTTTGACCGCATTCAGCGTAGGGCGGCTCGATTTATTGACGATCAAGCTCTTTCCGATCGGCTTGATACATTGGCTCTGCGTAGAGATGTTGGTTCACTCTGCATCTTCTACCGCATTTATCATGGGGAGTGTTCAGAGGGCGACTAGCACGATAAGCGACTGGCTTCTTATTCACAGCGTCCGCGCATTCGCTATTATACCAAGAGTGTCCTCTGCGGCTACAGACGATATCGGAAGACGGAATATAAAATTCCATTGCAGTTCCGATCTCGTCTGCAATCGCTTCGGCAATTACTGAAGGATATTTATCTTCAAAGCAGCGATGCCGCCAAGGGACAGATGCAAAATAATCCTGCATTCCGTCTCAATGTGCTGAGGAGTTGTGCCAAACTTTACGCTTAATCCTTAAATATTTAGGGCTTTAAATTCCACGTCTTTTCAAGTTTGTTGTAAAGCTTTGTTACAAATATCAATCCATCCGGAATTTGGGTACAATTTAAACATTACTATCGGTGACGTAAGAAAATGTTTTGGAAAATAACTCTTAAAGGTTTATCAATGTTTGGAAAATTCTGCGTTTCTTAAAACTTTGTTCGGTAGTGGGGCAGACATTTTAATAAGGACATTTACAAGAAGTTTTGTTTTGTTTAACAGATATTGTGCAGTTTGTTATAATTAACTAATTACATAAAATGATATGATATGATATGATATGATATGGGGAATGATATGATATGATATGATATGGGGAACGATCGATTAAATAATAAAAAAGATCCGTTCGGAGGAGTGCTTTATTGTGACTGAATGTACATGATTTAACTAAAATATAATGAGGATTAATTATGTCTGTGATGCTAAAATGACCTTACAAACTTACAGTAACCCAGACTGATAAAACCCACTTGATGAAATAAGATTTCCCTAAACATTTGCATATCAGTACAGTAAAAAAAAAAATCTAGATAAAGTTATCTAAATATAGTATAATATAATACGCAGTCGCCAAACTAAAACTAGATAACTAATAAATTACATTCCCACACGAAAAGTCGGCCACTTGGACACTCACGGAAATAGCGTGCACTAGGGCCTGTGGGTACTCTCGTTAAATTGATTTATAACGCATATGTCGCAACTGCAAGAGCAAAGGTCAAGCGGAACTCGGACACGAGAGGGCTCGCGAAACTCCCACGAGTTTACTACTTGACTCCATCCATTGCTTTATGTATGAACGAGTATATTACAAAGTTGAAAGCCAAGGGAAAATTAGTGGTTCACTGGAAATTATTCTCGAGTTAGTCGCCACCAGAACAGAACAACAAATACTCAGACTAACTACTTTTTTATAGGTCTAGTGTTAAAAGTTTAATCTCACCTAATGTTATGAGACGATGTGCCATTGAGTAGAGCTGAATTGGAACCTGATATATTTGTAACTGTGCATTATCAATGCTGTTCCTGTTTCAATGACGTGATACAGTTGTACCAACTGTAAGTCTTGATGCGTACCATCGTAGCACAGCGCGGGCATCGCTTCACCATCCTTAATGTAAAACTTTGTAAAGCATCACAAGTAACGTCATAAAGCCAGTACGTCTCAGCGATCTCCGAGTACATCGTCGCTAGCACTAGCTCTAACTATATCTAACTCTAACAATACAAATGTAAAAACCATTAACTATTTGTATTAAATAGAACTTTATTTAAGTAAGTAGGACAGACCTGAACAGAGAGACAGAGCGCGTGGGGGCGCGGAGCGGAGGCGGTGCGACAGCTCTCATGCTCTGTCACGCTTTTTTATTTAGAACTGACCTTACCTAAGGTGCCCTATCCAAAAACAGAGCTGCTGATGGCTTTTACAGATTTACCGAGCTTGGGGGCGAGCGCTTAAGGCACTCAGCCGTGAAAGCGTGGGCAACCAGCGCGCAAGGGTGCCAAAGTGGCCGGACCTCGGCTTGTGCTGTTGCCACGATTGCAACAGTCTCAATCTGACTAATTCCCTATCCGTAAAATTCGAGATAAACCAACATATACATATATACATGATCCCCGCCTCCTGGGAAGAAGGGAGTACACTATCTAGCTTAAAAAAAAGTTTCCATACAGAACCTATATGCCTATGTGGTGTGCACGTATAGTATATTCGTATGTGTGTAATGTTGTAGCTCTGTCACGCATCACAGTCAGTGTTTATTAAAACTTTCAATAGCATCTTATTGTGAGCAATCGTTTATAGACAGTCCGCGGTACATCGCGCCGCCACGCACCACGCCGCTAAATATAACACAAGCAGTATTTCATTGAACGAATTATAAAATAGTAGTTTTACTTTACTACGTATTACCTAAGAAACAATAATCGTACAAGATTAGTGACGCGACTTCACAACTCTGTCACTTATACATTTCGATATAGATATGACATTGTGCGTAGAATAATAATCGAAAATAATCTTATATAGTAGATACAGAGACTCGCAAGGACATTTACCTTTATCCAGATAATTTTATAGATTCAAGGACGGAAGATACGTACAATCTACATGTATACATGTGTACTTGTAGTTAAGCTTTATAGGTATGTATGTATTCTGTGACTCTAGTGAGACGCTAAACTATACTATTCAAAATTATAATAATAATAATAATTATGCTACATGTTATAGTGTTACGTGTATAATATAATCATTATCTAGGTGACAGAGATTTGCTCGGTTTAAAAAAAATATAAAAGCTGTCATAAGGACTGCTGAAAAAATTGAAAACTCAATATTGAATTTTTAAATCAATTAAAGTCTGAATTATTGCAGAGCATGTCGGTGACACGAAATCACAAGATTTTACCTATCCAAAAAGTCAAACACGCATATGATACAGTCGAGTATATACAATGCATTAGTGATACATGTACACAGGCCACTATACTACGCGTCGCTAGTCTTACACAAGCGCAATACGTCACAAACATGTCGAGATCATCGGTGATGCAAAGGTCATCGATGACGCGAACCTTTAAGTTTTTCCCCTACCAAACAAAAATCGCTCATCGCGGCTAAAAAAGTTTTCTTTTCAAAAAGAAAAACACAAGTAAACCTGGAATGTAAAACATTATCCAGATACAAAATTTCGCCCAAATCGTTGTGAAACCGTTTCCGAAAAACCAATCACATATACCTATATTAATCTATACTAATATTATATATCTAAAGAGTCTGTTTGTTTGTTTGGTTAAACGAGCTAATCTCAGGAAGTACTGGTTCAAATGGAAAAATTATTTTAATGTTGGATAGTCCATTTATCGAGGAAAGCTATCGGCTATATGACATCATGCTACGACACACACACGACGTGGCAGCCTCAAATGGTACGACACTAAAACTCAAGCAATCAGTTCATCAAAATCTCCTGGTACACCAACTCAAAATTATACAATGCAAAACTTCATCCACCGTAAATCACATATATCTCAGCGCTAGCCGAACGTCCAGAATGACGTAGCACATAGAAACCAAAGAGAAGCGAGTTCACGGCCAAAGCACGAAGCAGACTGGCGGCCAGCAAAGCCGTCGGACGAAGCTAGGGGGCGGGGCGGCGCAGAACGATTGCCCTCGCGCATACAATTTGCCAATCACAGCGATCGCAGCATCGTACGATGCGACTAATGAACTTGTATTCCAAACACATAGTATTAATCCTTATCGAAATAAATACATTATTCATCACAAGTATTTAATTTTTGATAAAATTGCCCTTTACATCATTTGATTTCAATGAATATCTTGGGAGATATCACAATTTTAAAATACCTCCGCAGCTAAATAATAATCAAGTACGCCGCGTGCATTTTAGCGGAATGATGTGGCAGGTGGGCGGCATGGCACCTATAAATTGCATTGTAGGTGCCTACTACAATTTTTATTGGTCTCTGCCTCCGTCCCACTCTCTCTAACCTTCTCACTCTTATGTGACACAGACGGTGTTGCGCGGGTCAGCTAGTTATAATTAAACTTTGAAAATAATTTTAAAGATAATGAAATGTAGGTACCTAATTCCTATCCAAACTCCAGTAGAGCAGTAATTTATGTAAAATTGAAAGCGACTTTGACTTTTATAAATACATTACAAAGTCTATTAACTTATATAATTATGTATTTTACTATTTACTGATACAAATATAATTTATATCCGCGTGGAAAACTAGCTCTAGCAACTATAACAACATTACAATGGAACTTACCAGACACGCTCTTTCTTATTCACTATAATTATATTTGCTGTAAACTAAAATGCTTGTATTGTGTAATATTTTATTTAAGCAAAAAAATATTTAAATTAAATCTAAAAGGGATAAGAATTTCAAGGGGCTAGGCTTTGCTGCTTTAGAAAATTATTGTTTTATTGAATTCATGATAAAATGCGGGCCACGCCAAGCCGCCCCATGCCACGGGCCGTCCGCATCGCGGGGCTCCACACCGCCCCTAGTTGCCTGTGAACAGCCCAGGGGCGCGGAGGCGCGAGGCCCGGGGGCGCAATGGACCGCTTCCACAATTTCACCGCAACAAAATTAATACGTATCAAATTCCTGAGACGAGCTCGATCCTTATTTTGTTTAAGAATTCATTTGAAAGCATTTTTTGCTCGTAAAACACTCTTGAAGGGGCAATTAGTTTACGACTTTGTTTCAATGTAAGCTAATTTTTTTCTGCAAATTCTGTACGTATTCAATTCTAAGCAATTTAATGCACTGTTCGAAAGGAAAATCCATCGTGATATACCATTGCATATGGCAGTACGGTCTACTTTCTAAGAGATATAGAAGCAATTAAACTGCCAAGCACTAACTAAGCGAGACCAATCATAAATTTTGTTGACTCAATCAGAAGAATCTTTCAGTTTTGTGTATAATAGGGAAATTTCTAAAAATATAACAGCAGTACTTATGAAGCTTTCATAAAAAATATTTCTTTTAAATTGACGAAATTTTTCTGTATTGTACCAAGACAAGTCTGGACCGCCTATTGTAAATAATATCTGAGAGAAAGGAAGCAAATAGTAATCTAATCGACGTGTCACGCGTCACGCTGCACCGGGGTACCGCACATGGCGCATGGCGCACCACGTAGCGGCCCTCTGTGTCGTGTCGTGTCGAGTGTGTTGTGTGTGTGTGTGTGTGTGTGTGTTTGTGTGCACGAGGACGTGCTGGCAACAGTCGCCAGCGCGATACAAATCTTTCACAGAAACGACACATAACGGTAAATACTGTTCGCTGCTACATATAGATAATCAAAAAATATATTACAAAAGCAACACAAATTGTGGCAAAGTTGATTTGACATGAATTCCTTTGTAAATAATCCATGTGGAACCCGTGGAATTGTCAATTTGTCGTGACACGCGAAACGCCAACACACGACATACGATCAGTTGCGCGTCACCTCGCGTCACGTCGTGCCTCGAGCTCCGACCGTACCGGGTAACATAGTGTGACACCATGCCTCGACATTCTCTATATTATTAAGTTATATAGTTAACATAGTCTATTATTTTCTAAAATTATTGTTTGATCTATAAGCCTTTTGACCTTTAATTTTCATTAGAATTAAATAAATACATTGTGATCTTTTCATTATCAGCAGTTCTTATGTGACAGAAACTACACACAGAAGGCAGACTGATGTAATTTCTAATAAACCGTAACTTGAGAACACACTATTTGTGTTCAGCCGCACTAAATAAATTGTTGAAAAAAATGCTACCAAAAAACAGTTCAAGAGTAATTTCAAATAATACTACAGAAACAATTCATAGTAATAATAAATTAACATAAATATAAAGCGAGCGTGGCGTAGAGAGGTCTACTCGTAGTATACCTACCTCGGGAAAAGAACGTGTCTCCGTCTAAAAGCCTTTAGGGGGATTCTTTTGATCTACTACTTATCCGTTTATCATACAGATATCATAGTGGAATCAATTCACAGTGTTCCTACCGCAGCTATTATGATTCTTTGGATTCTAGAATGTAGAAACATCTTAAGTAATAAGTGGAATTAATGAATTACTAATACAGGTTTTTATTGGTATACCCCAGAACCCCAACCCGAGCCATATTTCACTTTAGTTGAAAATATGTAAAGTCTATTTGATTATATTTTTGTTCAATATTTAAACACTAGCCGTGCCGCGGACTACAGAATGCCGTCGATCGAAGACACGCGCGAATCTTTCTATGCTTATTGTGGGTATTCCTTAGAGAATAGTGAACACTCTCGTTCACGTTTTTCTAGGTATTTTCAAGATCTACAATTATGTCGTATATTAATTTGATATATCTCTTATGGTTTACTCAGCGTAAGCCATTTCAGCGCCTGAACTGATTCACCATGACGAGTTTTTTATTTTATTTGCGCAGAACTATAACTCTTTTTCTAAAATAAAAGTAGCCAAACTTACTCCTTATAACATTAGCTATCTACCAGTGAAACTCCAATCAAAATTGGTCGAACCGTTTCGGAGATTACAGGGAACAAACAGATCGATAGACAAAAATGTTAAAAATGGGATTATATGTATCGCATATACTTCCATGTGCATTTAGTAAAAAACTGTTATTTTCACATTACAAACAGACACTTCAATTTTATTAATTGTATTAACAGATTAATTCAGTTGGTATTATAAAGTAAGTATTTTATGATGTAACTTTAGAAGATAAAAGTGGAGTAGACAAACTATGTGGTTGTCAGTTAGACTACGGCATGCGGCATGCGGCAGGCTGTTTATTGAGTTGACGTGAAGCGAAGAGGAATTAATGTTTGCTTCTAATGTTACCTTCCTCATGCGGATAAATACAAGTGAGGGAACATCTGAAGAATTATCTCCACATAATCGCTGGATGGTGGAGTGAGCGTGCAAGCCGCCACGCGGGTAACTGTCGGCTCACGGGATCGCTTATACGGGGTGGGATTATGTGGCTTTGCAGCTGTTTGCCGGATGAGTGACACGAGTCTGCTTCACGTAATCGTTTTTCTATCACTTCGACGATGTGGGTTCTAGCCTTAATTACTTTATTTAACTATGCTAATCACTTGTCTTATAGAAATACAGAGATGGTTATGACACGAATATTAAGTAGAGACTAACGTATACAAATTATAAAATATTATCTGATAACAGCGGAAACGCTGAATTGTTTAGTGTCTCGTCTCATGAAGTCTCTATGAGCTTCAATATGTAAGTAATATCACTGCAATGAATAATGATGCTTATGAACTTGGTCGCAAAGAATGCGGGTTGGTAACAAAAATCTCAATAACTTCTAAATTATTGGAGCTAGCTTTATGAAATAAAGACTGTATTATATACAGTCTTATAGTTATTAAATTAAGTAAGAAGTAAAAATTGTCATTTTTCAGCAGATTTCGTAAAATGTGGTACCTAGGTACGGTATCGAATATGAAAATTTTACACATTTAAATATTTTGTATTGCCACCACGAGTTCTTAATACAGCTGTCATATGGTTTGGCATGCCTCCACTAGATTTCTGAGCCCATGCTGAGGAATATTCTTTCATTCCTCTATCAGTGCTTTATCAGTTCACGAAGCATGATTGGAGGGGAATTTCGCTGGCTTACACGTCGTCCCAGTTCGTCCCAGGCATGGTCGATGGGGTTCAAATCTGGACTGCGTGCTGTCCACTCCATGCGTGTAATAGCAACATCTTCAAAGTGGTCAAACACTATGCTAGCTGTACGGGGACGAGCGTTATTTTGCATTAAAAATGGGTTAATATACTCATTTAAGATTTCATTAGGACGTATGGCACTGTCTCTTCAATGCAAGCTTGTTTATAGCGCTCTCCTAGTCTTCTGTAGACTCTATGCCTCCCATCAACATTACTCTTGACCAGCCACCCAGAGTCCAATTCATGTGTCCTCTCGCGTAACTCAGCCTTGAATTTTAATGCTGCCTTTCTAGTTTTGGACTATTTGCGGGTCTAAATGACTTCAAGTTTGCTTCAGCAAGACGCCGCCTCATGTACCGCTCGGATTGCTCCCTCCATCACGTAGAAGGTGCGTT